>CAUYON010149211.1:0-46527 GCA_963573935.1 Arctocebus calabarensis
TTATATAGTGATCAAGAAAATGCCATGAAGGCTATCTGTAACAGTATGATCAAAACATTTCTGAATGTATATGAATCGTGCCCTATGATTGCACCAATGTACAGAATTATGATTCAATAAAATTATTAAAAAAAAAAAAAAAAAGATGTACCCTGTAAATCTGACTGTGTGGAAGAGCAAGGTAGAAGGGAATCTAGAAAGGCCATATCAATTTGCACCGACCCAACCATGCTGGTGTTTTTTCCCTTCCTCCTTAGAGGGTGGGTTAAAAAATTAAGAAAAAGGGTATGAATGTCCCTCAAAGACCATCCCTTTGCACAGCATCCCTAGCCAGAAATAGTCACCTGGTTCTTACTTTATTCCTGGTGCCATCTGAAATAAAGGACAACAGCCAGATTCAATCCCGACATTAGGCTTTGGGTATGGATCTGGCTACTACACTTGAGTGTACTGCAGTAATTTTCCCACTGTTTTTATGTAACTCACCAAATAGTCTATAACCGAGCATGCCTCAGCAGAATATCTCATTCTGAAATTTTATGATGGAGGCCAAAGAGGAAGTTTAGTGTCTGCCAGGTTCTCAAAGGAAATATAAAGTAGAGGGAAATGAGGGCCCTGAGCTAGAGCTTCCCTGGCCACTGTGAAAGCGACTCGGAAGAACCATGTGATGTAGCACCAGAGCAAATCACCCAGATGTCCACTGAAAAAAAATGTATTTTTCAGGGCAAGGGAATGCAAAATGTCTTATGCCATTTACGAATTGAGTCTTGTTTTGAGACGAGGTTTTCCTTCCCCTGTCATAAGGTAGCCACTTAAAGGAAGTGTTTATTTCCTTTGTGCATAGTGAAGACAAAGGGGTAGGCCTTTTGAGAAAGTTGTACTAATAACAACAACAATAACAACAAAGCAGCAGCATTTCAGATGAAATCCTGACATGAGAATTTGAGGTCTTGAAACTGGGAAATCCAAATCAGAAATTTGATGTGCCTAGCCTGTCTTTTCTACCTTTTCATTGTTTAGAGATGTTTTTAAATTTATTTTTTTATTAAATCATAGCTGTGTACATTAATGCAATCATGGGGTACAGTGTGTTGGTTTCATATACAATCTGAAATATTTTCATCAAACTGGTTAATGCATGGGAAGAATAGCCTTCATGGATGTTAAGAGATATTTAACTCTTGAAGGAAGACTTTCATTCTTCCCATGTAACATCCTTCTTCTCTTTTATATTGTTTGGAAGCCTAAAATATTAATCTTTCAAAATAGAACTTAGCTAAAATTCTTCCTATTTCAATCCTGGCCTTTAATTGACCAAGAAACAAAAAGATTAAGTGGAAGACCAGTACCTGAGTGTTATTTTTTTGTTTTGGGTCTTAGAACTCGAATGTTTTCTGCAGTCCGCTTGGTATCTAAGGATGGCCAGAGTCGCATTCCACTGTCTCCGAGGATTGTCATGACCCTGTTCTGACCATTCCTTAAGGCTTCTCTTTACTGAAGATTAAGAAGTACTGCTGTCTTTGGGAGAGAATATTCATGGTGTAGTTTTGGCTGTTCAAAGTTTAATGCTTTTCTTTTCTTAGTGTCAACCTCAGTTCAAGTCATGTACAGTTGGTTCTGAATTCTGTATTTGTGAATTTGCATACTTACTAAAATTTGTAACCCCAAAGGCAATACTTGACCAAGACCTCATGCTCCTGGCCATCCACAGACATATACAGAGCAGTGGAAGCTTTGAGCTGCCCGATGTGCACCTTCCTGGCTGAGGCTGAATAAGTGCTGCTCTGCCTTTTTTTTTCAGCTTTCATACTGTAAACACATGTTCGCTTTGTGGCTTGTTTATTTCTATGCTTTTCACAGTTTGTGCTTTTTCTTGGTGACTTTGCAGTTTAAAAATGGACTCCAAGTATAGTGTGAAAGTGCCATCTAGTACTCGTAAGCATGAGAAGGCTGTGGTGTACCTTATAGGGTAAATTCACTGTCAATGAATCCACAGAATAGCTTCAATATGTTTTCGTAAAGAGAAACATATAAAAACAAGGTTATATCTCAATCAGTCAATGGGAATGTTGTTACCAGAGGCCTTCAGGAACCTAAACTTGTATTTCTGTTAGGAGCAATGGTTTAATATTTGCTAATTCAGTGTTTGCAATGACTTTATATAACACAATTACTGTAAAGAATAAGAATCACTAGTAATGGCTTAATAAGTCTTAGCTGTAATGATGAAGATAATTATTACAAGCCTAAAATTCCAGGGTAGAATGTGTATACATCATGTGCTATGCCAACAACATGCTACAGTGGAAGAAATGGGAGGATTCCCCTTCAGCCTGGAACTTCTCTAATAATCCAGTTAGAGATGCATGATTTTCTAGGCCATTTCACTTGGATCAAAGCTTGTTTTTTTTCATACCTCTCGTGCTTTTCAGAAAAAAAAAAAAAGGCTGTTTAATTAAAAAAAAACAATGGTCTCACTCTTATGTGTAGTCTGAACACCCATGGAGGGGAGCCACCCCCTCTTCCAGGCAAGGGTGGGTTGTTGAAGTTTACATTAACTCTTGACAGTGCAATAAATTTCTGAACCTGCAGCAGCCTGCGTGAGATATTTAATACTGTTTTCATTTCCAATACTAATCAATCTTGGAAGACTGTGCTGTTATTTTTAGTTACCTGCAAAGCTTTAGATGAATGTAAAATGGCTCATTGATAGCTTACGCACAGATAAATGTATCAATACTTTTATCAAATTCTCTTGTCCATTGATTTGGCCGTCGTGCTGCTAAGGACGCAGAGCATAATGGAGATGACATTTTTATTTCCCAGCAGTTTCACTTGGGGATGGATGGAACATGGCAAAGCCCGAGATTGGTCTCTTGGATAGGAGTAATACCAGGCTCTCATCCGTTGAGCCTCTATCCTTAAGGAATGACTTCCACTCTATGTCATGTCTGTGTGGAAGACCCCTCAGCCCCAGGGTGTCTGCACAGTTACTCACATGACTAACACTGCTGCACAGAGCTACCAAAATCTTGACTGTGTAATACTTTTAGCTATAGTGTTTTGTTTGTTTGTTTGTTTGGTGTTGTTACTTTTGAAGCGGTCCTCAGCAGGCCCTCTATGAAGCTTTCGCAATATCCTAATAACATTTGGTGTTTAACATACCAAGAAGGCTATTTTCGTCAGCTTGCAAACAAATCTGACACTCTGCAACCCATCTCTCATCTGACTGTAATTCTGAGTGTCAAGACAAAATAGCAATAAGAGATCAGTAAAATGTGAAGGCTTTCTCAGGCCCCTCCGAAGAGCCTAGCCAGATGCACAGTTCTTATTCCTTTTGGTAAATAGATTCAGATTTGGTATGATCCAACGAACTGAAACATATCCCCTGCTCGGAGCTCGTCTCTGCCTGCTAATTGCATGACGCTTAACAGATCCTCCACACACAGCACCAAATAAGGACTGGCTGGAAATCAAAACCTCCTTGCCAAGCACTTTGGATTTTCCAAAGGAACTGTAATGTTCCTGGAGATGTTTATTCATGGAAATGGGGAAGTTTGTGGCCTAGGGTGAAGTCCCACAGATTGATAGCCTGTTACCAGAGTTTATTATTTTTGACTGCAGGTTTTGGAAGCTTCCCCCCTTCCTATCCTCCCCAAAAGGAACTTTCTCCGTCACTTGAGAGCGAATATGGGGGTGGGGTTTGATACCTCATGGAAGAATCTAAAATAGATGCGTAGAATGTTAATAAGCCCAGGATTTTGCCCTCCATTCTGTGTTGCTCTGCCCCAAAATACAAAACCTAATTAGTGCACCCAGAGAAGCGTTAAATGGATTTCATGCTGTTTAATAAATGCTTTACGTGCTTTGGAGCCACTGCAAAATGTGTGGTTGAGTGAGGGTGGGGATCGGGAGAGGAAATGGTTGCTGTTAACGCTTCCCACCAATGCCAAGCACTTTAGGGTAAGTGGCAGAGATGTGTTTTTCTACCTCAGGGCACTTCTTTTCTCCTAAGTTTTTCTCTGTGTGGTTATCCTTCCATTTTTCTGGGATTTTTTTTCTCACATGCATTGTCTCCAAAGGTTTAACTCACACTTGTCTACACTCTGAACAATCAGAAATTGCAAGGATGGTTGTGTGATGAGCCCAGAATGGGATGCGGGCATGAGAAAGTGTGGCCTTTGCTTCTGGAGCACTTAAGCCCTTTTGTGGGGTAGACAGAACTCATAGTATCTGATTTGCAGAGTAGAACCTCCATCTGCCATTCAGAGTCCCCCATAATTTCTCCCTTATTTAGTGCTTGGTCTATGTAGTGCTTGATCTCTTTCTTAGAAGCTGGTCTTTTTTGTCGTCTGCATTGCAGATTATCAGATTTTGCTGTGCAGTGGAATTGCCAGCAGAGTCTTCAAAAAGCCCCAGTGTTTGAAGCTGCACCTTCTATCAGTGCTTTGAGAACTCGAGCATATCCCAGAATCACCCAGAAGATGAAAACACAGATGGTTGGGCTCCATACCCCAAGTTTCTGAGTCACTGGGTCCAGGACTAAAGAATCTCTTATTTCTAAAACTTAACTGCTAATGCTACTCATCCAAAATCAAACTGGAGGAGGATTGCCTTTTGTCATTAAAATCAGAATCTCTGTATGGCTATGGCTTCCATATTTCTGTAAATTCTTGTGATGATGGCAGTGTGTAGCCAAGACTGAAATCTATGTTCCATGCATTCCTTGATAATTAACCTACGTGTCAGAGGCAGAGTATCATCCATTGTGAATTCTATTTTCAGTAATTTGGCTCTTTTTGTTCAACTAGATGGTCAAATTCTTTTTTTTTTTTTTGAGACAGAGACTCAAGCTGTCACCCTGGGTAGAGTGTCGTGGCATCACAGCTCACAGCAAACTCCATTTCCTGGGCTCAAGCGAGTCTCCTGCCTCTGCCTCCCAAGTAGCTGGGACTACAGGCGCCCGCCACAACACCTGGCCATTTTTTGGTTGCAGCCATCATTGTTGTTTGGCAGGTCCAGGCTGGATTCAAACCTGCCAGCTCAGGTGTACGTGGCTGGCGCCTTAGCCCGCTGAGCCACAGGTGCCGAGCCAATTCTTAATGGCAGGAACTGTCTATCTTCAGCTTTTCTTAACTCTCCCTGGGGCCCATCCCAGGGTGGACACACAGAAGTATAATTTGCATGATGTTATAGATGGGAAGAGTTGTAGATTACATGGGCACTCTTGGTTTCCCCATTCCCCAAAAAGCCTAAGGAAAGATTTTCCCTCTATTTGTGGACTCAGAGATGCATTGCAGAGCTGCATCCTGTCTTCCTTTTCCTTCCCCTAGATCAGGGCATAATTTTATGTTTACTTCTAAATAAAGCAACTGCAAAGAGAACTGTATTCAGTTGTAACATCTGTATTCCCATCCTGGTTCTGAGGCTTCCACTTACATAATTTGGGGACATTGCTTAATATTTTCAACCCACTATTAATTCAGTAATAAAATCAGGATAGGAACTTCTTCATAGATGTCCAGAAATTAAATTAGGTTGTGCTTAAAGTGGGTGTAAGAACAATACAACACACAAAAGGCACAGTAGCAGATACACCTTTTCCTGGAAAGATAGTCAAGGAACTCCTGGTCTGTGCAGAACTTCAAGAGGAGATAAACACTCATTTGCCTTTCATCCCATCCTCTTGATGGTTTTAGAAGCATCTAAGTCTGTCACCAAAAATCAAAGCTCTGCCCAGTGGTGACTCCATAATTAAGATGGAGACAAGCCTTTGCTGAATTTCACTGCAGGTGAGCTCTTCTGAAATGTCAATCCTAAATTCATGTAGCTTATTAGTTAGGAAGCAGGCTCTGAGCATTGAAATTTTGACAGTAACCTATTGATGCCTCCACTACGTTGCTTCCAGAATGATTCACATGAAATCAAGAGGTCTACCATCATGCTTACAGTTTTCAGCAAACGTTCTTCCCCATAGTTAGAGCACCTTAACTCTAGACTCTAGTGTCTAGAGGCATAAATGTGCTTTGAGCATGCTCAGAAATTGTGTAGTTACTAAATAAAGCTCCTGATAGAGTGAAAAGGACAGGAAGGGAAGACAGTGAACAAGGAGAGCTGGGAATTCTCACCAGGCCCTTATAGGAGACTGTTCTCTGAGAAGTGCTGGCTGATAAGAAATTTCCCTGCTCACTGAGTGGTGCATGCAGAATCCCCTTGTTTCTTGTCAAGAACTCAGACTCCCAGACAATACCCTAGACCTCCTAAATCACAATCTGCATTTTTTTCGAGAGCCCCAGATGATTTATGCATACTTTAGAGTTTGCAAAGGAAAAAGAGTCTCTTAGAATCAGGCTGGCCACTAGAGACCTACTTGGTATTATTTTTGTTCCACCCGTGCCTCAGTTTCTCCATATGAAAAAACTGAATAGAATTAGTCTTTTTCCTTCAGTTGATAGGCATTGGTATAAAAAGATCCCAGTAGTTAAGGTCTGTAAGTGTAACTGCCAGAAGATCGGTCCACTTCCTCCGTACCCACCTCCTCTTTGGCATTTCACCTCAAGCTGCTTTGGAGGTTGGCAGATGCAGTTAGATGTCCCAGTCATATCAATTCTGATTATGAGACATCAAGATTGTCCAGCAGACACACAGTTCTCCTGGCATCCTGCACCATCTCTGCTAAGCCGAGGGGAATGGAGAGCCTCCCTGCCTGGACTTGCTTTCAAGGCAGGCCAGGATGCAGGAGTGCCTGTGAAGAAAGCCCCTGTCTTTTGGCGCTTAGGAAGCACTTCAGCCAGACAACAGCCCTCTCCAGTTACTCTGTGCATCCTGCTCTGGACAACTGGGAAGGCACACAAGGAGCCCTGGGGGTTGTTGAGCTCAGCCAGTGCTCCCTGTAGTGCATAATTAAAGAAAACACCTGTGTGGCTGCTAAATCACTTCCCACTGTTCCCCTGTGCAAATGCTGTGCTCAATAACCTTACAAGTGCCTCATTCCTCCACCCAACCGCGGCAGCACACAGAGCTGAAATGCATAAAGCTGGCAAGTTATAGTTCAGGACCCCTTAAAGGATCTCTTAAGATTGATTTGTGCTAGCACACCGAGGCCCCATGCTCAGTCAGCCTGGCTGTAGTTTGCTCGACTGGAGCCTCAGGAAGGCTCAGGAACAGGCCATGGCCTTCTCTTTCCAAACTGCCTTGAGTTGATCAACACTCTGTATCCAAGGCAGGCCCGTGGAAGAGCTTTAGAGCTGCCAGAATCAGAAAACCTTAAAACCACAACCTAAATACTGTAATTGAGTGCCAGGTGCTGCCCCAGGGGAAAGGCCAACAATGGTGAATTGAGTTGCAAGGGGCACTTATGGATTTTTGTTGGAAATGCAGGAAAGGGAAACAACAATAAATCAAAAGGCAAGGCCATCATTCTAAAAAGACCTCTTCCTGTTGCTGAAGTTTATGGGGTGCTTTGGTTACCACCAGGAACTTGTGGGGCCCTACCTGCCCAAAGCAAGAAGATAGACCTTCCCCCACAACAGCAGGTGGATTGGTTAACAGGATTCAGTATGATGACAGGCTAACTCAGTAGTCTACTTCTTCCAGGGCCAAGCAATGTGGTTTTCACTGCAAGCTTTACAGTATTTGAGCAGATGAGTGAAGAGGATTGCTAGATGTTAGGTGGTAGGGAGAGGGGAGGGTTTCAAAGGAACAGAACTATATCCAGAGGAGGAAAGACAGCTGCAGATCCACCCGCTCTCTGCTGCATCGCTGCTCAGTTCTCTCCGTAGCCTGTCTCAGTAACTGAAATTACCTTGTCTACATCTTAGTCCCCTATTTGGTATCTATCACCCCAAATACAACATGAGCTTTGCAAGAGCTAGTCTAACTTGTTCACCGATCTAGTTCACTGATCTTCAGAACTAGTCTGGTTCCCGGCATATAGTGATGTCCAATAAACAAAGTGAATCTTTAGTATGTGGGGACTGATATCCTGAGTATTTCAGTTTTGGTAGCTTCCAGAGCTGGCATAGATGGTCTTTAAAATTTGTGAATGGTAAGTAGGAGGGTGGCTTTCCTTTATGGGGAAGAGTGCCTATATAAGAATGTAAGGCCATATTTTGCCTCCCCAAAGAAGCTGTGTACATCCATTTTTTTCCACTCTCAGTCTTAGAAAAGGCACCTGTGTTGTGTTGTACAATCCTTAATAGACATTTATTAACAACAGGGTGCCTTTACACTACTAAGTGGAAAGTGAATATGAGATGAATATAACCCTTTCCTGCTCAAGGGAGTCCACAATGCAGTGGAAGTAATAGGCACAGCAGCAGACAATGAGTTCATTTGTGCATAAAGGCTATGATGGAGATAAAAGATGTGTAAGGTACACATGTGGAAACACTGGATTTGGGAAGAAAAGGGAGGAAAGGTATGAATAGCTTCCTGAAGAAATTATGTCTATTCTGAGTCTTTAAGGAAGAATAGGAATTGGCTCTAGGTTATGATGGTAGGAAAGCATATTCCAGGAAGGGAGGTGAGCATTATGATGCTACAGAGGCCAGAGAAACTGGCATGCTGGCAATTGTAAGTGTAAGATGTGAGTGGACAATTGGTGAGAGATTAGAATGGCTTGGTGCCCAGGCACCATGCCCATAACTAATGACTTATGAGGTGGAAGCACCTTATTAGATGAGAGACTGCCAAGGGGAATTGGTTGAAGTCTAGTACCGATGCACCCATTGGACAATTTAATTAAGGTCCATTCATTCATTCTTACAAATGTGTTACTACACCAGCTGCTAATTCTTGCTCATCAAGCTCATCTGTTGGCCACTCCATTGCTTACTCCTTTGAACAAAAATAAAGAGCCAGACGAATAAGGTAAACTCAAATTTCTCTATGATTTCTTTTGAGCAATCCTATCTGAAACATTTATTGAGTTAGAAATGAGGCTTCCAGATGATCCATGGGTTTCCATTATTAAAGTTTCTCTCCTGTCTTCATGATCATTGTAGTAATGGGAATAAATATTTGTGTCTATATACATATCCACGTTTACATGATCATTTCTTGATGTGGACATGTGAGCACACAAGAGAAACACACAACACTGCACAGGCCTCATATAGAACTGTATTTCAAGGTCAAAGATGAGAGGATGGATGGGAGATGGATCTATACATAAGAACTCTTGATAGCCCTATAGTCAGTGCTAGAATATTCTCACTATCTGACCACTAATCAATAAATGTATCTTGCACAAAATATTTATTATCTGATATCACCATTTGTTAGAAAGATGCATAAGAAAAGAAATCAAGTCTGTGGCATCTTGGTGACCTTGAGCTAAGAGTCCCAGAACAAAAATAACATTTTCAAATAATCTTTTCATGATCTCTTTTTTTGATTTTTGCATGCAGTTGATAATTTGAATCCAGTGTAATTTCTGCCTCCTAGGTAATGGGGAAAGTCTCTGTCCATTGTTCTTCTGTGATCTCATGTGTTCCAGTGGCCATGTCCTCTGGTATAACTCCTATGATACTGAGAGGAGGAATATCACTAGGAATATCTGTAGCTTTGAGTATATGAACTCCAAGAAATAAAAGGTTGATTAAGTGCTATAATAGAGGCTTTCTGGTTCTCTTTGGTGGGAGCTGAAATTTTGGGACCTGTGTGTGTCATTTCCTTTCTATAAGTACTCCAGTGTCTCCAGGAGCAGCCTTCTGCTTTATTGCCCCTGTAAGCCCTGGTTATTGCCTTAAAAACTAAGGGCCAGAGCCCTTTGTTCTGCTGGGACACCTGGTGATGCAGGCACAGTGAACCACAACAACAAGTTTGATGAATCTTGATACAACTGCCTATGATAGAGGCAAGTCAAGGACATGTCCAAAGCAACCCTAGAAACCTATCTTTGAAGATCTATTTCCCAGGACCACTTCTAGGCAGTATTATATGAGTTCTCTTGACAGAGAATTGGTTATGCAGGTTATTAATTTTCTAGGCCTTACATAACACATACCACAGATTGGGTGGCTACACAACAGACATTTGTGGAGGCTAGAAGACCAAGGTCAAGGTGTTGGTGGGGTTGGTTTCTTCTGAGAAGTAGGAAGGAAGGACCTGTTGGAGTAGTCTCTCCTTGGCTTGTAGATAGGCATCTTCTCCCTGTGTCTTCACGTGTTCTCCTTGTCTGTGTCCCAATCTCCTTTTATTAAAAATAAGGACACCATTCACATGGAGGTAGGGTCCACATGACCTTTTTTAACTTAATTACCTCTATAGACCCTATGTCTAATTAATATGCACTTTCTCAGATACTAAGTGTTACAGCTTTAACCTTTGAATTTTGGAGGGTCACAGTTTAGCCCATAACCAACAGATATAGAGGATTGAAAAGGCCAGAAGAGAACACTGAAATAGCAAAGATAGTGACTATAATGAGTATCTAGCCCACCTTTAGGACTAGAGGAAGAAAAGGAAGAGGCTGGAGTTATAAAAACTTAGGGGTTGAAAGAGGTGTTTTACAGGACAGGAACCCAGACAGGGGCTAAGGGGCCGGTGGCTGGTGCTGCATCTGTTAGGGACATGCAAAGACACTGATTCTGAGAGCACCTCCTTTCTCCCTCCGTCAGCCTTCAGGTCTCTCTTTAGTGCCCTTTCTAGGCAAGACCTTCATTAGCAGGCAAAGGAGAAAAGCAATCTGCAACCCACAGCCCCAAGATAATGGGACGTGACATTGAGGACGGATTGGAGCTAAGAGACAATAACTTAATAACCAGTATGAATTTCTTTACCTTCTTTTAAAAAGTCATTCTTGGGGCGGCTCCTGTGGCTCAAAGGAGTAGGGTGCCGGCCTCATATGCCAGAGGTGGTGGATTCAAACCCAGCCCCGGCCAAAAAAAAAAAAAAAGTCATCCTACTGTGTCGCCTTGCTTTCACTATCAGCAGCATATCATGGAAATGTCCCTAGTGTCTGTCCTTTTCTAGAATATGAATGCTAATGGCTGCACTGTCTATCCCATCATAAGCATGTATTGTCATGGACTCAACCAACTCCCTCTTCTTAACTATTCCATGATTTAAAATTTTGTTATTCGATCAGCAGGACTGCAACCTGCTAAATCTAAGCACACATCTTTAAGTAATCCCTTAGGATTGATTTTAGAAGTGGAATCACCAAATCAAAAACTATGAGGATTTTAAAGGCTAAAAACTTAACTGTTTTTAAGCTATAGAAAACATGATTATATATGGTTTCTCCTGTTCCGTAATACAACGGGGTGAGGTTATAATGTCCTAGAATACTAAGTTGACGGAAGGGTTTACATACCTTCCACTGAATGTGAGTAATAGGAATGGGGATATAATTATTTCAGAGCGAAACTAAACCTTCCCTTTGAGAAAGCATTTAAAGGTGAGGGGATTATTAACAGTAGCATCTGCCTCAGCTGGTGGAGACACTTAGCTGTTACTGATTTTAATCCAATTGCATTCTCAGCAGAACTAATTTTGTAAAGCATTTCTCTAAATAATCCAATTTTGCCTGGTGCTTATGGTTGGACAAAGGAGCAGGCAGGATTTGTATCAGTATTTATGGAGTGTAGCCTTGTAGGAATTACTCTAGCCAGAGGACATTGCTATAAATCTATAATGACGGTTGTGTTTTTGATTCCATCTTTAGTTTCTGAATTTCAGCCTTCGTAATTAAAAATCCAGATCATAAAATATTGGCCTGTGACAATTTTATTTTTCTCTGGAGATGCTGTGATTTTCTGAGGTATGCCTTGCTCAGTTCTCTGTGGAGGATGAAGAAAGGTCTGGAGGGGTCAGGGCTGGGTGTTTGAAGCCTACCTTTGTGACAGAAATTTGGCAGGCCATTTTGGGTGCTGCGTTTGGAAAACCTGAGTCCAAACCTTTGCTGGCTCCCTGAGGACAATTCTAAGAAAGTCACTTCCTCTTGTGTTGGTTTCTGGGGCTGGGTATATACTTGGTTTTATAAGACTAAATAAATTGATAATTCAGCTGATTCAGAGCGTTTACATAATCTTTCCAATGTCAACAGTCATTTAAATTATCCTAACTTTATACTGAATCTCCCAAATCCAATTACCAGCTAATAATAATTGTCAGTTTTACTTTAAACCTTTAATGATAGGTCACAAGGGAAGTGTAGCAGCAGGATTAAATCGCTGTAGACTGTAGCTATGCCCAGCCTTAAATTACTCGCCTCTTATCTCTGGCTAACAGAGCCACTATATGTTTTGTCACCATTTTTGCTAAATAGAATAAATGTCACCAAAATTAATTTCATCTCTCTTAAATTAGCTTCTTAGTGTGATTTCTCACTTCAGTCAAAATTTATTTCTTCTGGAATTTAATTTCCTTCTCCATCTCTTTTATTTGAGAGAGCAAGACTGTTCTTGGAGGAAATGTCTTTTAATCACTGGCTGGAGAGTTTTGAGGCTTGCTTTTCATTAATAATTGCTGACCCTTTTAGGGGGAGCATTGGGGGATATTTCTGTTTTATTTAAGCTATTGCATGCTTTTTAACCAAAGTAGACTGAGCTCTCTCCAAATCCTCTTAGAGAAAGCTATGATCCTTGCATAGACTAGGAAAGATAAAGTTACCACAAAGGAAACATTTTTTTCACATGAGGGATGATTCAATAGGGAGTTTGTAATTAGGCAGTTTAGTTGCTTTTACTACTTTTTAATCATTTTCAGGTATACACCTCTGACAATAGCTATTCGTTAAGTAAGGCATGTGTTTGGAAAAACTGCAGGGATTTTAAAATTAAACTTCTTCTCATAGAACACATGAAAAACACCAGGGTCTCCTAACTCTGAAATATATCCTAGAGACAGGATGATAGCCCCCCACCTGTAACAAATTCCCTATGCTCATCAACAGAAATCCCAAGGCATCAAAACAGAGAGAGAAAGAGATAGAGATAGAGATAGAGAGAGATAGAGAGACTGTGAGGAGTTCTAGGACTTGCCCCCCAGTGAAATAAGCAAAACTGGTGAAGATTATGAAAAAAAATTCAACCATTTCAGATCTCTAGATATTGTCTAAGGGGAATACAGAAAATAAATAAACATTTATTTAAGAAAAATCCACTAAAACTCAAAAGGAACAATGAGATTCTATGGTACTTGAACCATGACCGGTTTTCTTCCTCTCCTCCTCAGCTTAGTTTGAAGGAAGATCCACTTGAGACAGAGGTGGCCAAAAATGTGACACTCCCTTTTCCTTGAGCTCTCAATTAAAGATATAGTAGAAGATCAGGTTGCCAGCATTTCTTATTCCCTCCAACTTCGAGTTGCAGAAACTAATTTCCTGGTGAGTGTAGCTAAGAAATCAGAGGCTCCTTTTCTCTACCCAACAACTTACAAGGTGGCAGCACTACCACAGGTAAAACAAGGTGAGGATACTTGAGCCCTAATGACTCTTGCTCTATTTTGATGTTAGGGCAGGGGCTCCAAACTGGAAGAGGCAAGCTGAGAAAACTGTAGGCTATCTCTTCCAGTACAGTGTTTTGAGAAATGAGTGGTTCAGAGGTTTCCCAAAAAGTTAGGAAGTCTATAAGTGCAGAGAACTCTGATGCTCTCCTTAAAGAAATAGCCTTTGAAACAGACTGTGGGAGGTTCAAGGCTAAGGGGATCTCTTAACCAATGGAAATTTTGGTGGCAAGCAATTAAAAGGATGCTAATAAACCAGTGAGAGCCAAAAGCTAACACCATAGGCCAGCACCTTTATCAGAGAGAACCATAGGAAGAGATAGCCAAAAATTCTCCTGGCTTTACAAAAGACTCAAAGATTAGCCTCAAAAATGAGCATGTATAAGTGGCATTAATAACATTCATAATATTGTATAACTATATGACTATTTCTAAAATGTTGTCATAATCTGAAGAAGAAATCTGAATCATTAAAGAAATAAACTCCTATTCCCTCTCTAGCCATGAGCATGAATTAATAATTGACTAGCCAGTATAATGATGTGTTCAAAGTGCTAGAAGAAAGTAACTGTCAAGCAAGAATATTGTATCCAGCAAAACTATTTTTCATGAAAGAAGGTGGAATAAAGACATTCTTAGGTAAACAAAAACTGAGAAGTTTTATTGTAACCAGACTTTTCTTTATAAGAAATACTAAGGGAAGTTTTTCAGGCTGAAATCAAAGGACCCTAGACATTAATTCAAAACAACATAAACAAAGAGCAGCAGTAGAGGTAATTATATAATAAAAAATGTGAATGTATATTTCTTCTCCTTTCTTCTCTTAAATAATTTAAAAAGCAATTATATGGAAGCAAGAGTGATTATGAAATATTCTCTAGGATAGCATGTGTGTTGAAACTCATAAAATGAGTTCCAATAAATAAATTTAACTACATTGAAACTATTCAGAGTATGTTCTCTAGTAACAAAGAGACTGAAAGTAAAAATTAATAAAAATTTGGGAAATTCCCAATATATAGAAAATAACACATTGCTGAATTACCAATTGGTCAAAGAAAAAACAGCAAAGATAATTTGAAAGTACTTTGAGATGAATGAAAAAGAAGACATGTAACATACCAACTTACAGGGTGCTGCAAAAATAAATAGAGGGAAAATTATACTTGTGAATGCCTACATGAAAAACGAAAAAAAGTTCTCAATTCAGTAACTTTATCTTCTACCTAAGACATCAGAGAAACAAGAGCAAACTAAAAGGAAGCAGAAGGGAAAAAATAATGAAGAGTGAAAATTAACTAAATAAAGAATAAAAAATGATGAAAAAATTAACCCAAAAGTTTCTTCTTTAAAAAAATCAATAAAATTGACCATTAACTAGATTGACTCAAATGGATAAAATCATTTCATATCAACTTTACAAAAATAAAGGATTACAAAGGAATACTATGAATAATTTTATGTTAGAAAATTATATAGCTTAGATAAAACAGACAAATTTCTCAAGAAACACAAGTTACCAAAACAGACTCAAGAAGAAATGAAACATCTGAATAGACCTATAAAATAATAAGATTGAGTTGGTAAAATAAATAGATTGAGTTGGTAAATAAAAAGCTACTCACAATGAAACCTAGCCCAATGGCTTTATTGGTAAATTTCATTAACCATTTAAAGAAAGTTAATATCAATTCTTTATAAACTCTTCCCAAGAAAAGAGAAGAGGGAATATTTCCCAGTTTATTCTCTGAGCCCAGCATTATTCTCATACCCAAATTAGATAAAGGTATTACAAGAAAAGGTAAATATGGTATTTTATGAAATATGAATATATATGATATTTTATGAAGATAAAGGTATTACAAGAAAAGGTAAATATGATATTTTATGAATATATATAATTTAACAAATTATCAATATACCAAATAAATAGTATATAAAGGTAATATATACAAGACCAAATGACATTTATTTCAGCAATGCTAGATCAATTTAACATTGTAAAACTAATTAATATAATACACAATATCAATAGAATAAATAACAAAAAAACAGATGATAATCTGTAGGCCATTAAAAATAAAAACAAAAGCCCACACACCTTCATAATAAAAACACTTCTCAAACTAGAAAGAGAAGGGAACTTCCTTAACATGAGGAACCCATGGTTATCGTCATATTTAATAGGGAAAGACTAAACACATTTCCATTAAGATCAGGAGCAAAACTAGGATGTCCACTATCACCACTGCTATTCAACATTACAGTCAACCTTGTAGCCCAGCAAGTAAGCAAGAAAACAAAATAAAATTTATCCAGATTGGAAAGGAAGAAGAAAACTATCTATTTGTAGATGATATGATTTCAAATATAGAAAAATTTTAAGGACCCTGCTAAAAAAAATCTATAGAATTATTAAATAAATTAAACAATGTTATAGAATACAAGATCAATGTAAAAATATCAAGTGTATTTCTATACACTTAATGAACAATCCCAAAGTGAAATTAATAAAAGTATTAGAAGGAAAAATAAACTTAGACTTAGAAATGAACTTAACAGCAGAAAAGGAAAAACCTATATTCTAAAAGCAACAAAACATTATTGAAATAAATTTAACATAATCTAAATAAAAAGAAACACCTTATTTTCATGAAGGTGAATCCATAGATATATGGATTCAGCACAATTGACTCTCTTTCCAATTTCAAAACTTCCTAGAATTAAAAGTCCAAAAGCAAATTTATTGCATTTATAATGAAATTGATTTTTGATAAGCATCAAGGCAATTCATGAAGAAAAGAATGGTTATTTCAACAAATGGGGTTGTTATAACTAGATAGTTCACATGCAATAAAATGATTTTGAAAACTACCTCACACCATATATAAAATTAACTTAATATAGATCAAAACCCTAAATATAAGAGCAAAAAGTATAAAAACTCTGAGAAGAAAACATGCATATAAATCTTGGTAAACTTGGGTTAGTCAATAGCTCATTAAATATGTTACTGAAATCACAAGGGACAAAAGAAAATTAATTGGACTTCAACAGAATTTAAAATGTGTGTGCTTTTAAAGAACACCATCAAGAATGTGAAAAGACAACCCCTAGAATGAGAGAATTTTTTTAAATTCATATACTAAGAACGTATCCAAAATATATAAAGAACACTTATAATTCAATAATAAAGAGACATTTATCTCAGTTAAACAATGGGCAAACAAACTGAATAAGCATTTCTCCAAAAAAGATATTCTAGTGGCCAATAAACACAGTATCAAATGCACAACAGCATTAGCCATCATGAGATGCAAATAAAAGAGACAGAAATAGCACTATACGTCCAATAGCTGTAACCCAAAAAGATGAACATCAACAAGTACAGGGTGGGATGGAGAAGAATTGGAACCTTCATATGCTGCTGTTGAGGCTAACATGTTGAAGCTGCTTTAGAAGACAGTTTGGTAATATCTTAAAAGGTTAAACATTGAGCAATTCCACTCCTGGCTACCTCCTCCTGGAGAGTTGAAAACATACATACAAACACTTGGGTATAAATGTTCATAGCAGCATTATTCATAATAACTAAAAAGGTGGAAATAACCGAAATGTTCATCAATGGATGGATAAATAAAATGTAGTATAGCCATACAGTGGAATATTTGGCAATTAAGAGAAATGAACAACTAATGTATGCTACAATGTGGATGAACCTTGAAAACATTACAAGGGGAGGTCAGATTGAGGGAGGGTGCATGGTGGGATCACAGCTATGGTGCATAATGCGAGGGTACATGTCAGATCTATTAATATAGAGTGTAAACATCCTAACAATAACTGAGTAAACAAGAGGAGATGTATATTAACCAGTGTGATGTAAGCATTCCTAATTCTATATGAAATCAGCACATTGTACCCCACTAATGTGTTAATGTATACATGATCTGTGTTTATGATTTAATAAAAAATAAAAATAAAATAAAAAATAAATCTCAAAAGAAAACATTACTCCAGGTAAAAGAATTTAGTTACAAAAGACCATCTATATTTTAGTATAAAGCAAATCCACAGAGACAAAAAGATTAGCGGTTGCTTAGGGTTGATGAGGCTAGGGCAAGCAGTGAGAAGTTCCCAAGGAGGGGCAAGGGATTTGGAGCAGGGATTTGATAAAAATGTTCTCAAATTATTGTGATGATTTATGTGAATTATGTGAATATACATAAAACGTTGAATATGTGCACTTTAACATATATTTGTTATATCTCAATAGAGCTTTTAGTTTTTTAAAAAAAATAAAGGACTAAAAGGGAAATCACAAAACATGAATGCAACCTTACATTTGTTTTTTCTTTTCAATATGGCTTTGAAAATTCACTTGTATATCTTAGTTTCCTTATCTTATGATAAAGCTTAGCTTATATAATAATAATGATTGCACTCACAAGTTCTTAAAGGAGAAACTTGGCAGTATGGAATATGAAAGAGAGACTTCGTGGTAACAGCGACCAAGCGGGCTTCTCCACAAAGAGCCAGCTTCATGGATATAGAACCTGTATGTTCCCATCCTGCGCCCAGAGGGACCCATACTTTAATTCTCTGCTATTGCCATCTGGAAATTCTTCATAAGTTTTTGAACAAGGGGTCCTGCATTTTCGTTTTTCACTGAGTCTCATAAAGTACATAAGTAATTCTGATCCCACAGATAGTGGGAAGGGGCTGAGGATCCTTTAGTGCCCTGCAGTGCACAGGGCAGCCCTACACAGCGAATAATCGCCCTGTCCTACATGCCCTGCTTAGAAATACTGATTGCTAAGTAATGGTTGAACTCTGAAGGGCTGCAATCTTTAACTAGCCTACCAGAACCTAATCTGAAATTTTTTAAAATAATGTGTGTTCTTCAGGAAGGTTGCTTTGATTTATTTCATGTACTTAAAAGGAGAGTGTGGAGGGTCTGAGGCAATTGGACTTTTTTGTCTCTCATTTTGTTTCCTGAGACTCATGATATACCCTATAGTAAGGCTGTATGCCTTGCCCCTCTTCAAGTCCATTAACTGGCCTTTTGAACTTTAGACGATTATAGCCTTAACTTATTTTATCTCTGGTTAGTAGAGGATTTGTTAAGAAAACGCCAACTCAGTAGGCTCCTAGACAAAAGCAGTTATGATTCCTAGAGAATATCTGATGAATAATAATGTTCTAAGCTAAGCACTTAACTTATATTGTTTATTTAATTTTCCCATTGATCTTTTGGGTTGATTATGATTATCCCAATTTTATAGAGAGGGGAGCTGAATCTTAGAGGTGTAAAAGAGAAAAAAATTAGAAAGAAATGTTATTTTCTTTCTTGACTTCTCAGCTATTCGGTGAAACCTGAAATCCACAGATACTTCTCTTGTGGATTGACCATTCTCCAAATGTATTGGGTCTAACTAGAATAACTGGTGTTGGGATCTACTGATAGATGTTGCTGTCACATACTTATACTATTATAAAACCCTAAGATTGTGAAAGTTTCATGTTGTACCAGGATTTAATATTTATCTAGACTGAGAATATAATACTCTACATGAGATGAAAATGCTGAATTAGGAAGTCAAAGATTTAATCATTTCTAGTGTTGTAGAATGTTAGATCTGGAAGAAATTTTTAAAGCTCTCCTGTATCAAGCCTTATATTTTACAGATATTGAAACTGAGGTTGAGCTAAGTTTCTTATCTTATATGTGTTCACACAATCAATGTATGACATTAGTGACAAAGTCAGGAATATAGTTTGTAGGTTAAAGTGAATTCTTGGTTGATTAGTATCTCCAAATATTACCTTGTCTCTCTTTGGTCAGTTTTGTGCATAGATTAAAAATCAACAACAAACAAACAAACAAAACACTAGCCCAGTTGATAGTTTCACAGATTTCTTCCTCAATTGAAATAACTTGCATGGAGTTTAGGCTGTGGATATCCTGGATAAGTTATAGGTGTTTGAAGCTTTTTTAAACTCAACATGGAGTTGTCCTCTTTGAAGAGAACTTTAGCTTACATTATAGGTTCCACTCTTTGTAGAACACAGTGAAAAATAATTTCTCAGTTTAAAGAAGAGGTTACAGACACTCATATGTGTTGAAGAAGTTAAGTTCTGTCACTGGGGAAGTGACCCAATGGTATGAATAATGAGGATGAAAGAGAAAATGAAAGACTTAAGAGAGGTTAGAGGAGATATATTTTTATTTACAATTCTGGAGCAATTTAAAATTGGGAAGTACTTGCTTGTAGCTTATTGGTCTTTACTTTTGAATACATCAAGATTTGAAAGTGGGTGACTTTAGAAATTAATATGGCCATGAGGACTTTTGGATTTCTTCATTCTTTCTGCAACTCTATCAAGTGACATTAAAACCAGAGAGTCGAAACTTCTAGATGTTTCTTTGTTCAATAGTGTGCTCAAAACAAAACTCTTCAAGATACATCTCTAATCCTGTGTTTGATTCGAAGACCATATTCTTCATTTGATAGCTTCATGGAGGCTCCTTCTCCGGCTTTGGCAAAGGCCCTGAAAATGACCTTTGCTAACCTGGTTCCTCTGATGGATGCACTTAGCACATTTTTGACAAAAATGAAGGCTGGCTTTTAAAAGATCTTCTTAAGAGAGATATAAATCCCTTGCTGCTTTGGAGCTGCAGACTATAAGCCAAAATTTATGCTTTCTCAACTAGAAAATTTTCCTCCTTCTAGTCTTGCAAGGTGTCACAAGGATCACCCGGATATGTCCATCAACATTGAAAAAAAGGCAAATTATAGGAAATGGTCTTACTAATTGGCAAAATCTCAGGTATAGGTATAGTTCTTCTTTTTTATCTCCAACTTTCTTTGTGCTGTAGGAATACATATAAATGTTTTTTCTTTCTGAATTCAACTGAATTTTCTGTAGGGTCAAGTCAACTCGTAAGACCTTGAGTCCCAGTTCTTAGGTATTTTTCGGTAATGAGCCCTTCTGTATATTGGATTTCTCTAATATTCCCTAAGGAATTAATCACCAGCCATCCACATTTCTTATTCTATACATATTCTTTGGATAATGCATCCATTTATTTTGAGCCTGAACATCACCTCTATATAATTCATTAACACACGAGTGTATATCTCATGACTGCTGTGTATTTCTTGACATAAAAAAACTATTTCTAATTGACTATTAGATATTTCCACCTGGATTTCCTTCAGGAACCTCCAAGTTACACAGAAATCATTGAGCCTCATTGGGTCACCACCACTCCTGTCTGCCTCTTCCTTGCATTTTTCTCTTATTATATTTTCTTTCTTGGTTTATAATAATCTTACCAAGTTTGGGCATGTGAAAGACTTTAGATAAATCTTCAGGTCTTCTCAAGAGCCGCACATCTAATAGATCATTAAACGAGCTTTGGGGGGGGGGACTCTTATTGAAGTATTAACTTATATTTATAAATGTGCACAAAGTACACAGGTACAGTGCACTGAATATTCACAAAGTGAACAGATCTATAACCACTAACCAAAGTGTTAGCAGCATTCTGAAATTCCTTTAGCCCCCCATCACCATGACCCCTGCCCACCCTAGGTACTTCTTACTTAGTATTTAACACAGTAGAATAGTTAGCCTGTTTTTGAACTTTATATGTTGGATTCAACTTCTGTATTGGATTATGAATTGCAGTTTTCCCCTCTCCCACACTGTGGCTTATATTTTATTCCCTTAATGGTGTATGTTAATGAACAAAAGTTCTTAATTTTAATGTGGTCCAATTTATTATTGCTTCCTTAATGACAAGTGCTTTAATGTTCTGTTTAAGAAGTATTAACTGTATTTTATAAGATTTTTTTTTATCTTGCCCTCAGTAGAGTGCCAAGGCATCACAGCTCACAGTAACCTCAAATTCTTAGACTTAAGCAATCCTCTTGCCTCAGTCTCTCAAGTAGATGGGATTACAGGCACCTGCCACAGTGCTATTTTGATAATGCTGTTGCAGTTGTCATTATTGTTTTAGCTGGGCCAGGTTCAAATCTGCCAGCCTTGGTATATGTGGCTGGCACCCTAACCACTGAGCTATGGGCGCCGAGCATTTTATAAGATTTAAAGCATCTTTTGATGCAGACTGTGACACTCAGGTGAAAGGCAGAACTCTTTGTTACTTACAGCTCCAAAGGAGAGAAGGCTGCCAGGCAGGGCCTCTGTCTCTAGAGACAGGTTGATAGTATGCTGGAGCTGTGGGAAATAGCTTATGTATGGCAAGCAAGAGGGGCTTAGCTAGGTTTCTCAGTCAATTCACAGGAATTGACTGATTTGAGTAATTTCTAGGACTCTGATACATAGAGGATATCTCTAATTGTCTGGTACTTAGCTGTAGGGTGATGAGGGTTGGTGCCCTCTTTGTGTAAGAGCCCAATAAGGGAAGTGGTAGAGGTGTGCCTTTAGTCAGCTGCTCAGAAAGAACTGACTGTCCTCTGGCCAGGGCCTCAAGATGAGGTCAAGAAAGCACTTAAAAAAATAAAAGCATATTATGCACTGCCAAAAGAATCATTGTTTTGCCTTTCATATTTGTGTCTAGAGTTTATCTGAAGTCTTTTTCTATGCGTACAGTTCGAAATTAATAACTGTACAAATGAATAATAGCTAGTTGATTTGGTACTATTGGGAAAAATTACTCTTGCAACCAAAAATTCAGCTGTACAATTACCTCTTTATACCCAGACAATGCTCTACTGATTATTATAACTTTATAGCGATGGTATCTATAATGATTTGACATCTTGATACCTACTCAGGTGGGTCCTGCTGATGCTGCCCAGCCTTTACTCTTCCTCCTTCCATTCTTCTTCCTTCTTCTCTTCTTTCTGTCTCTACTTCCTTCTCCCCATTCTTCCTTCTCCTACTTCTCTTCCTCATCCTCTCCTCCCACCTTGGCTTATTTCCTTTCTTCTCCTTTTTCTCTGTTGTCTTCTCGCCTCCTCCTTCTTTTCCTCCTTCTTCCCCCTCTTCTCCTCCTACACCTTCTTGTTATTCTTTTCCGCCTTCTCCTTTTTCTCTTTGTTTTAGAAATTTCTAGCTGTTTGCCTTCCTATAGAAATATTAAAGGCCATTTGTCAGAGTCCTAAAATTTTAATGAAGATATCAATGAAGCAATACAGCAATTCAGGGGAAGAAATGTCATCATTATAATATTGAGTCTTTCAATTCATGAACATGGCATGACCCTCCATTAAATTAGATCATCTTTGATTTTCTCCTTTAATGCTTGGTAGTTTTTAACATAGAATCCTGTACATATTTTGTTACATTTATGTGCTATTTAAATGGTACTGCTTTTAAAATATTTCCAACTTTTAAATTCTAAAATATAAATATAATTGATTTTTGTGTAATGACCTTGAATCTGTGATTCTGAAAAGAAATTATTTTAGTTCTCTGTAGTTTTCTGTAAATTCTTTTGGTGATGGAGACAGTCATGTCAGGTACAGTTAGAGATAATATTGTATCAAAATGTAATTGAGTTTATTTCTATTAATCTATTTCTCCTTGCAATCCTAGCAGTTTTTGCCTCAGGTATTTTAATGTTTTGTTGTTAGCTGCATATGTGTTAACTATACTATGGTTTCTTAGACAATTTAGAGGTTATTATTATATAACACCTTTGATGATTTTCCTTTTTTAACTGAATTTTATCTGAAATATAACTATAACAACTTCATTTTATAATGTTAGAAGGGTATATCTTTCTCTATTCATACCCTTTTAACCTATCCATGTCTTTATATTTAAAATGGATTTATTTTTTAAATTTTTATTTCTTTGTATTAGTCTCTTTGCCAATATAATGTTGCTTTAATTGCTCTACATATTTAAAGTCCTAATATGTCATCAGATGATTCTTCCTATTCTTGGCTTAATGATCTTTCATATGAATTTTAAAATCATATTCAGGTTTTTGGATGATGCAATTGATCCAAATTGATGAGGCAATTGAATTTCTCTGATTTATAGAATAATTTGGAAATGCTTGACCTCTTCTCTGAATGATATTGACCTTTTCCTTTCCATTAGATGTCCATGGAGAAATATGATATACTTTCTCTTTTGTGGGGTTTTGATAATAATCAAAACATTCTCTCTAAAGTTTCTTTTAAAGGTCGATATACTTTTAGTTTTATATAGTTTTTGTGGATATTTTGAATGAGGTAATGCTCTTTAATTATTACTGTTATATATAAATTCTATTTTTTTAAATTAAACTTTTAATGTTGAGACAAAAAGTAAAAAAATTAATATGGATATATGGTTTTGGAACCATATATGGTTCCATTTTGGTTTGGAAAAAAAGTGGATTTCTTATAGAAAAAGTATAATTTTCTTTTTTTAATTCACTCCGAAAAGCTCTATCTTATAATTGGTGTATTTAGCATTTAACGCAGTAGAGTAGTTGGCCTGGCTTATTAAAGGATTATTGATATAGATGGATTAATATTTACTATGTTTATAATTGTTTTCTATTCATTGACCTTGTCCTTTGTTTCTTTTCTGCCCTCCCTGGTTTTAACTGAGCATTTTGTCTGATTCCATATCTCTCTGTGATTAGCATAACAATTAAATTTCTTTAAGAACATTTCTATTGGTTGATCTAAAGTTTGTAGTATACATTTATAACTATTCCATCTTCAACTTAAAATAATACTATATCATATAATGGACAGGGTGGTTACTTGTAAGAGTATTCATAATTACTAATGCCTGTGTGAAATTCACTTATATGTATGCTATAATCACCTAATACAGTACTATTATTATTACTTTAATCAAGGAATTATCTTTTAAATCACTTGAAAAATAAAAGATTTTATTTTGCATTTATTTATTCCTTTTTCAACACTTTTCCTTTCTTCATGGATACCTGAATTTCTGGTATATATTATTTTCTTTTCCCTTGATGAACTATTTTACTATTTCTCACAGAATAGGTTTACTATCAGTGAATTTTCTCAGATTTGTTTGTTTCAGAAAGTCTTTATTTCTTCTTCACTAATGGAAGGATAATTCTAGTGAAATTAGAAATCTATTAAAATATTTTGTTCCACTTTCTTTTTGTTTGCATAGTTACTGTTGAGATATCTTCTGTAATTCCAATTCATGTGATACTATATGGGCTTTTTATGTCTACATGTATTAAAAGTTTGTGGGCTATTGTAGATGTCAGGATGGGATATATAGGAGGAAAAACCAAAACAAAACAAATAAACAAACAAAAAAAACCCCAGAGACTCACTACTGAGTCTTTGAGTACTGAGATTCTTTTTTTTTTTTTGCAGTTTTTGGCCAGGGCTGAGTTAGAACCCACAACCTCCAGCATGTGGGGCCAGCGCCCTACTCCTTTGAGCCATAGGCACCGCCTGAATATTGAGATTCATATCCATTCTTTCATGCTGTGATCCCCTTTCATAACCTTCTCTGGTAGATGCTTTATTACATTTCTACTCTAGAATTTTTAGTTATTGGTATGGTGGACATAGAGTGAAGTGTGTTTACTCTATCTCTTTTGGAACTGGAAATAACATTTTTGATAAAATGTGTGTGACACAAAGTTACTCAGTAACATTATCTGGAATGTGCTGATTTTTTTTTTTTTTAAACAGACAATCAATCCAATAAGCGTCATACAAATTCTCTTTTGCCTTCTGTAGGAGGTGGAGCAAATGTCATTAAAAGATGACTCAGAGAAAGTATTTTGGATAAATGTTAGGATAGATGATGATAATATAAGTAGATGAGAGAATACCAAAGTAAAATCTAGGCAACGTAATGAAACTAGATTTGAGTATGGGGGGTTGGGATAACTCTGGCATGCCTATAGAGTTCTTGAAAATGTATCGTGTTTAACATAGTGTTAAGATAAAACACATATTCCAAGAATTTACAGTCTGTCACGTGGACTGAGAATTGAATAAAAGGTAGCAACTAAAGCTGAGCTTTACTGAGCTTTTCCTATACTCCAAGCATGAATAATGTTCTAAATATTTTACATATGTCAGCATATTTGATCCTTACCATATATCTACGAAGTAGATACTATTATAATTTCCTTTTTTAGATGAGAAAACTAATACATAGATGGGTTAAGCGATTTGACCAAGATTACACAGCTATTAAATGATAGAACTGGGATTCAAAACCCCATGTTCCAGATTTTAGGCTTTTGCGTTTATTTGTTTGTTTGTTTGTTTTTGGCCAGGGCTGAGTTTGAACCCGCCACCTCTGACATATGAGGCCAGTGCCCTACTCTTTTGAGCCACAGGCACTGCCCCCAGAGTCTAGGCTTTTAATCTCTATGCTTTTACCACACTTTGACCACATGACTTCTAGCCATCAGTTACCTCTTTTCTAAACTAAGACTAATATGTGGAATAATAAAACAACAGCATATATAAATATCCTACAAATAGTTAAGTGTTCAAATTATATAACTTACTTTTCCTTTTCCCAAGTGGTTCATATTTTTTGAAAATGCTTTTGGAAAACACTGCTTGTAACTATAGGTACGGGTTTATACCCTTTCACTTATTTTGGAAGATTGTCATGTTACTTCAATAAAAATTTTGTAACACTGGAAGAAAACATTCTCTCCCTTTTTTGGAGCTAATATAGAAATACAATAAACTATACATATTAGCAGTATGCAATTTAATAAAATTCGACATATTTATATGGTCAAGAAGCTATCTTCATAATCAAAATGTTCAACATATCCATTACCCACCCAAATTTTCTCATTCTCTTTGTAATCCCTAACTTTACCCTGCCTTCCACTGTCTTCAAGAAATCACTGATCTGATTTCTTCCATTATAGATTATCTCACATTTTCTAGACTGTTATATATATTAAATAATACATGCAATTCCGTCAATATAATTATTTTGAAATTCAACCATTTTGTATGTATTAATAGTTCATTTGAAACTATTATTGCTGACAAATATTCCACTGTATAAATATATAACAATTCTGTTTATTCATATATCTCTTGATAGACATTTATGCCAATTCTAATTTTTAACTTTATTACAAATAAAACAGCCATTACAACTTGTGTGTAAGTGCTTTCATATGGTTGATATATGTTTAACTTTTGAAGAAACTGCTGAATGATTTTCTAAAGCAATTGTACCATTCTACAAGGTCTGAGTATTAAATTTGTGAACTCACTAATTGCCCTCCCTCTACCCATCCTCCCCCCACCCCTCCCCTCCCTTTCCCCTATCCCTGTATTCCTGTGCTATAGTTATTCTGGAGAAGTTTTAGTCTTTGTCTAAACATTAAACTGATAGTTCACCTCATTTTTCTGAATATTGTTTTCATATACCTAAATTTCAATCACCTTTTTTTTTTGAGACAAGGTCTCACTCTGTCACCCTGGGTAGAGTGTCGTGACGTCACAGCTCACAACAACCTCAAACTCTTGGGCTCAGGGGCTCCTCATGCCTCCGTTTTCCTAGTAGCTGGATTACAGGTGCCTGCCTCAACATCCAGCTAGCTTTTCTATTTTTAATAGAGATAGGGGTCTCACTCTTGCTTAGGCTGATCTTGAACTCAAGCAATCCACACATCTCGGCCTCCCAGAGCTAGGATTACAGGCGTGAGCCAGTGCACCTGGCCTTCAGTCATCTATTTTTTATAATATGAACACATATAAAGCATTATAAAACTTTTTTAAAACACCCATTTATATTAGCTAAATAATAGTTAATTTAGAATTTCACCAAAGCAGATACAAGAAAATAAAGTAACTTTTCAAGAAATTATTTTCATCTGTAATTTTTTTTTTCTTTTGAATCAGAGTCTCACTTTGTTGCCCAGGCTAAAGTGCTGTGGTGTCACCCTAGCTCAAAGCAACCTCAAACTTCTGGGTTCCAGCAATCCTCCTGACTCAGCCTCCCAAATAGCTGGGACTACAGGCACCCACCACAGTACTCAGCTAATTGTCCAATTTTTAGTAGAGACAGGGTCTTGCCCTTGTTCAGGCTGCTTTCAAACTCCCGAGCTCAAGCAATCTTCCTGCCTCTGCCTCCCAAAGTGCTAGGATTGCAGGTGTCAAGCCGTCCCACTTGGCCAATCCCTAAATTTTAATATCTGAGACCATATCTATTAGAGAGGCCCATATTTTCAAATGTTCTGTTTATAGAATAGGTTTCTTTTGCTCTTGTACTTGGTATAACTCAATAACACTAGAGTGTTAATGCAATAATACTCTGCAGGCTTTTGTGAGTAAAATTGCATTCTAGTCTAGGATGAGAATGTGCGTCTTATGCTCATTCCTTATCCTTGAGAAACATTCTCTTCTCAGCTGGCAAACATTAGCAATGTTCTGCTGACAGTGCCTTGGAAGATTGATGCCTAACTATTATATTTTAAAAGTCCACTTTCACTACCAAATGAGTGACAACACTCCTTATTTAAAGTTATTCTTCCTTTGAAAATTAAGACTAACTTATCCACTGTATTGATTGGAAGACAAAGCTGTTAGCTGTAATCTTTCAGAAAATGTGCCCTCATCACACACTTCAAGACAGGCTTTCTTTAAATCACTCTTTTCTGGAAAAAATAGCTCCCTTTCTCTTCCCTTTTCCTTAAAGGCACCTCCGTGGCCTTTTTCATTCACCTGTGCAGCTTCCCTACCGAGCAGATCCCTCTTTCTGGAGACGTTACCATCCTGAACAGATGGCCTGTGGAGGATTCTGTTTGCACATTTTAGTTTTAGCTTTGTACAAATTTCTTTCAAATCTGTACCTGCCTCTCATATGTGCAAAATGAATGGTTAGTTTATTTTTTAGTCACTAAAAAGTGTTGATGTCTTCAGAGCATGATTATACTTCTCTCATCACTAGTATTCTTCACCAACGTACACGCATTAATTTACAAAATACAGTCTTTCAACAATATTAAATACAGCATATTCTCATCTTCAATAAGATGCCAAATCCTACAACCAGTTTAACTGTGTGTTCAAAGGTCTGGGGGCATGTCCTGGGACTTGAGGCTCTATGTTCTCTGTTGGAAAATGAGGGAATCAAATAAGACATCGCTTAGGTCTCCTCCATCTTAAAAATTCAGATTCTAGGCTCGGCGCCTGTGGCTCAGCGAGCTAAGGCACCAGTCACATACACCTGAACTGGAGGGTTCGAATCCAGCCCAGGCCTGCCGAACAACGACGGCTGCAACCAAAAAATGGCCGGGCGTTGTGGCGGGCACCTGTAGTCCCAGCTACTTGGGAGGAGGAGGCAGGAGACTCGCTTGAGCCCAGGAATTGGAGGTTGCTGTGAGCTGTGATGCCACAGTACTCTACCCAGGGTTACAGCTTGAGGCTCTTTCTCAAAAATAAATAAATAAAATTGTCATCTGATAGGAGTACTGTTATCTGGCTTCATTGGATAGGCAGGTTTCTGATTCACCAAGGTCGTGCTGTTGCCCATCACTGTGCGGAAGAAACACCTCACCAGTTTAACAGCAAAATAGAAATTTCTTTGAAGACCAGCTTATTTCTTATCTGTCTTATTTTTTCTGCAACCCAACACAATACTGTAACGGAATCATAAACTTCAATCTGTCCCACATTCTATTACCCATCCACTTCCAGATGACAGTGGTGCAACCTAGCCTGCTCTGAATGAGACCCGTTTCACAAGGTTAACACTAGGCAATGAGGGTAATACAACAAGTTTTTTTTTTTTTTTTTTTGCAGTTTTTGGCCAGGGCCGGTATATGCCCCACCACTCTGGTATATGGGGCTAGTGCCCTGCTCCTTTGAGCCACAGGTGCCACCCAACAAGTATCTTTTTCCCATTGTAATCATACTTAAAGGATCTAAAAGATTTAGTATATATTACTTCCTCTTCATATAAGGCTCTGAATTCTGCTTTTACACTATAGCACCTTTCATATTCTACCATTCATTATTTTTGAGTAAAATCTTCTACTGCTGGCTTGGTGCCTATGGCTCAACGGGCTAAGGCGCCAGCCACACACACCTGAGCTGGCGGGTTTGAATCCAGCCCAGGCCCGCCAAACAACAATGACGGCTGCAACCCAAAAATGGCTGGGCATTGTGGCAGGCGCCTGTAGTCCCAGCTACTTGGGAGGCAGAGGCAAGAGACTCGCTTGAGCCCAGGAATTAGAGGTTGCTGTGAGCTGTGATGCCACAGCACTCTATCCAGGGTGACGACTTGAGGCTCCATCTCAAAAAAAAAAAATCTTCTACTGCTTATGTGAAAGAAATTTGGAATATAATATTTTGAATGGAATTTTTTTTCCAAATGCAGCTTTTCAGGAAGGTAGGAAAGGTTTTCCTTTTAAAATTCATACATGTGGGCTGGGTGCGGTGGCTCATGCCTATAATACTAGCACTCTGGGAGACTGAGGTGGGTGGATTGCTCAAGCTCATGAATTTGAGACCAGCCTGACCAAGAGCAAGATCCCTGTCTCTACTAAAAATAGAAAAACTAAGGCAAGAGAATCACTTAAGCCCAACATTTGGAGGTTGCTGTGAGCTATGATGCCACAGCACTGTACCCAGGGTGACAGCTTGAGACTCTGTCTCAAAAAAAAAAAAAAAAATTATACACATAGTCCCTCCTGAAATAGCGGCACAGCTGCATCCCAAGCTTGGGTGAGTAGCTCCCTGCAAAACACAACCGGTACCCGTTTAGCAAAATATCTGCTGACCCCTGGAATTCAACAGGTTTACCCCCCATTCAAATCTAAAAGAGATGACAAGAGTTTTAATTCATAAATGTTGTATGTTAATATTTTATTTTCCCTTATAGACCTCATATTTACTTAATTTTTATGTACATTTTGTTTCTTTTAACCTGGTGGCAACAGTGAGAAATATCAAAGGCCTTTTTTTCGGTATTTCTCCCACAAGCCAACCAGGTACACACAGGACTTTTATATCCATTTGTAAGTGTTAGTGGGGAGTGGTTAGTGGGAGAGAAGGAAAAATAAAAAGGCAAATACTACATTTGTGTAAGGTTTAATTCACATCACTTGTACAATCCTGTGCTATTGGCATATGTCTCAATAAATAGGCTTCAAAAAAGAAATTATTGCACTATAAAAAGTTTCCCTGAATTCATATGCTTTTTACTGTTCCCACGCCTCAAAATGGCTTTTAAAATTATTTTCTCAGACTCTCAGAGTCACATACGCCATATTGTGATATGTTTCTCTGCCCTGCTCCCTGGGCAGAGCCCGAGGGAAAGGATGTTGAGATGACTTAGCACCACACTAGTCTGAAAGAGGCTCAACTTGAGAGATTCACTTTAGTTGCCAGAGAAATAGGACCACGAAAGATGATAAGGCAAAAAAAAGACCGCAGAGTTTAAGCCTGAGAAGAAAGCTCACAGACAAACAGATAAGCAGGTGAAACCTATTCATCCTATAAAAACTACTGGCGTGCCTGCCACATAGAGCACTGTCCCAGGCACTAGGGATAACAGCTTGGAACATATTTGATGCTTCCATGGAGCTATGTTGTGTAAATTACACTTTATGAATTACATGTTCCAGGCTGGGCCTCCTCTCGAACCTTTGTTCTTCAGGTAGCTCTGAGCATATTTTCAATACAGTGGGAGGAGAGGAGGAGTCCTAATAAAAACATACAACCTACTATTACAGACCAAAATCTTTTCTTCTAGGAATATGTTATAGCATTTCGTTTTCTTAGTTATATATAACTGTGACCTCAGCTGACAACCTCCTGAAACTCATGATCAAACACTGCCCTCCACTGACCTGACCAGCTAGGCAGCGTGGATTTCTGCAGTTGAGGCTAAACTGTTCAATTTGACTTCAAGCCCTGGGAAGAGTTCTCAATAGTCTTGCTTTTTCAAGACAAAGGTTGAAACTATCTAAAAAGTGATTAAGTGAGAAAATGTCCATGACACATTGTTAAGTGGAAAATAACAAGTTATAGAGAAATTATTTAAATATAACCTCACTTTTTTAAATTTTCTTTTTAAAAAGGCAAAAAACTTATTGAGAATATTTTGAAGATACTGAAGGGAAAAAATCAACAAGCACAACACAAAAACTATATACTGTTTATCCTGTTGATATTTGTTGATACTTTTACGTGTGAATATTGCCATTAAAAAATAAGACTTTCAAAAGATTAAATAAGAAAATTGACCGGTGAGATCCACTTATTTTTGAATTAAGACACAAAAGGAAAAGGGGATGGGGGAAAAATTAGGGACATAGACCAAGTGAGGGAATGGCAAGTTGGCTTACACTGTTAGAGTTTATTGTAGGCATCTATTGACAATGAACTATTTATTTATAATTTGGGTCTGGGCGCAGTGGCTCATGCCTGTACGCCTGCACTCTGGAAGGTCAAGATGTGTGGATTGTATGAGATCGGGAGTTCAAGACATCAGCCTAAGCAAGAACAAGACCCTCTAAAAATAGGGTCTCTAAAAATAGCCGGGCATTGTGGCAGGCACCTGTAGTCCTGGCTAATTGGGAGGCTGAGGCAAAAGACTTGCTCAAACCCAAGAGTTTGAGGTTGTTCTGAGCTGTGACACCATGGCAGTCTACCAAGGGTGATATAGTGAGACTCTGTCTCAAAAAATACATAAATATTTATTTATTTATAATTTGATTCTTATTTCATACATACATATTTCAATTAAACAAAATTAGTAACCTCCAAAAAAAGATGAAAAGCAATCAATGTCCATCAGTTGTTACTAAATTCTAATTGGCATTGCTATTATTAAACTACTTACAATGATCACTAATTAAAAATAGTTAAGCAAGTTAGAAAATTCAATTTAAATTCTTTAAATTTAAACACTTAAAATTTAAGTGGTCTAAAGTTAAGCTAATTAGGTCTATTTTAAGGTATTATTATTACTGGAAATCTTTTATTAAACTAAAACCAAATGATAACTTTTGCAAAAAAACAAATGCACCAGAAGTTGCAAACTTAGGCTCAACAATGTCCTATTGTCCCTTATCCTGTTACTAGAATGCTCCAAATTTTCAAACATAGTGGAAGAATAATCTTTTTTTTTTAAATTAAATAATAGCTGTATACATTAATGCAATCATGGGGTACAATGTGCTGGTTTCATACACAATTTGAAACATTTTCATCGAACTGGTTAACATAGCCTTCATGGTATTTTCTTAGCAATTGAATGAAGACATTTGCATTCTGCATTTAGTAAGTTTCACCTGTACCCTTCCTAGATGCACCATAGGTGTGGCCCCACCAATTACCTTCCTTCCACCCATCCTCCCTCCTCCCCTCCCTTGCCCCTTTCACATATTCTTGTGCTATAATTGGGTTATAGCTTTCATAGGGAAGCTATAATTTAGTTTCATAGTTGAGCACTTTGGATACTTTTTCTTCCATTCTTGAGATACTGTGTTAAGAAGAATATGTTCCAGCTCCATCCATGTAAACATGAAAGAGGTAAAGTCTCCATCTTTCTTTAAGGCTGCATAATACTCCACAGTGTACATATACCACATTAATCCATTCGTGGGTCAATGGGCTTCTTCCAAGCACTTGGGCTTCTTCCATGACTTAGCAATTATGAATTGGGCTGCAATAAACATTCAGGAGAACCCACTGTAGTCAGTGCTTCTTACCCACCTCATCTTCCTATTTTTTTCAGTGGCAAGTCCCTCCCCTGGCGTCAGCTTCTTACTGCCCTCTGGTGAGGTACGAATTCAATTTTTACAAGTAGTTCTGTTTTGTACAAGCACAATTTTACTAGACAAGTAGATAATAAATTCATTTGATTCACAAAACATAAAATAAAAATAAAAATTTCATTAATGACTCAAAATTAACTCCAAAAATGTAATGAACCAGTATTTCATTGCTTCAACTAAAAAATTCTTACTGCAAGAGATGAACCCAGTCTCATATCACCATTTGATCTTTGATAAACCAAACAAAAGCATGCACTGGGGAAAAGAATCCTTATTTAGCAAATGGTGCTGGGAGAACTTGTTAGCCACATGTAGAAGACTGCCCCTGGACCTGAACTTCTCACCATTGACAAAAATTGCCCTCCTCCTGCCAATTACTTCCCACCTCCCCACTCCCATCCACCTCTCTCCCTCTGGATAAAAATTTAAGACATGAAACAATAAAAATTCTAGAAGAGAGTGTGGGGAAAACACTTGATAATTTGGGCTAGGAAAAGATTTTATGACGAAGACACCCCCTGGTAATTGCAGCAACACCAAAAATAAATAAATGGGATTTGATCAAGCTAAAAAGCTTCCACACAGCTATGGGTACCACAATTGAAGCAAACAGTCTTCAGAATAGGAGAAGATTTTTGCATGGTATAATCTTACAAAGGGCTGATAACTAGAATCTATGAAGAACTCAATCAATAAGAGATGAGTAAACAGCCCCATTTATAAGTAGGCAAGAGACTGGAACAGAAACTTCTCTGAAGGCAGACATAGCCAACAAACACATAAAAAATTGTTCATGTCTTTAATCATCAGAGAAATGCAAACAAAACCACTCTGAGGTATCATCTAACTCTAGTGAGATTAGCCCACATCACAAGTCCCAAATCTGCAAATGCTGGCATGGATGTGGTGAGAAGGGAATACTTCTACACTGCTGGTGGAATTGCAAACCAAAACGAACTTTATGGAAAGAAGTACGGAGAATTCTTAAAGAATTAAAACTCGACCTTCCATTTGATCCCACAATTCCATTACGAGGTTTCTACCCAGAAGAACAAAAATCACTTTACCACAAAGACATTTCCATCAGAATGTTTACTGGGGCCCAATTCACAATTGCCAAGTCGTGGAACAAACCAAATGCCCATTAACCCATAAATGAATTAACAAACTCTAGTATATATATATATCACGAAGTGCTCAACCATAAAAGAAAAAGATGGAGACTTTACATCTTTTATGTTTACCTGGACGGAGTTTAAACACGTTCTTCTTAGTAAAGTATCTCAAGAATGAAAAAAAAAAAACCTATCCAATGTACTCAATACTAACATGAAACCAATACATAAAGAACTACATGCCTACATGAATGAGAAAACACAAATAAACTCTAGCAAGGGGGAGGGGAGAGGTGGATGGGGGTGGGGGGAGACTGATTGGCAGGAGGGAGGGCAAATGGCTTGATCTCACCCAATGTGCACAATGTGAGGGTGTTTAGCACTCCCACTGGGTGAAGGGCTCAACTACAAACTGAACTTTACCTTACAAGTGAAAATAATGTAACCTAAAATTTGTACCCTCATATTAATTTGAAATTAAAAAAAAATTCTTATTGCAAAACCAATACATGTTGATTAAAGAGAACAGAAAAAGATACAAGCCAATGAAGACCTTTCCAGAACCATTAGCACTTTGATGTATATCCTTCCAACTTTTCTTCTCTGATAGCATTCACCTTCACGCATATATATAGTGTGCGTGTCTGTGTGTGTGTGTGTGTATACTTTTTTTTTTGAGACAGAGTCTCACTCTATCACCCTGTGTAGAATGCCATGGCATCATCATAGCTCAGAGCAACCTCAAACTTTGGGCTCAAGAGAGCCTCTTGCCTCAGTTTTTCTATTTTTAGTAGAACTGGGGGTCTCACTCTTGCTCAAGCTGGTCTTGAACTCCTGAGCCCAAGTGACCCTCCCATCTTGGCCTCAGTCTCACTCTCTCTCCCTGGGTAGAGTGCCATGGCAACATAGTTCACAGCAACCCCAAACTCCTAGATTCAAGCCATCCTCCTGCCTCAGCCTCCCAGCAGCTGGGACTATAGGTTTCCACCACCACTCTCTGGTCTGGTGTTTTCTATTTTTAGTAGAGACTAGGTCTCGCTCTTGCTCAGGCTGATCTCTGACCTCCTGAACTCAAGCAATCCACCCTCTCGACCTCTCAGAGTACTAGGATTATAGGCCTAAACCACTACACCTGCTTGGTCTTATTTTTTTATTTTTTAAAGAAATAGTCTTTTGGCTCTAGCACGTAGGCTGGAGTCGCAGTGGTAAGATCATAGCTCACTGCAGCCTTAAACTCCTGGGTCAAGTGATCCTCCCACCTCAGCCTTCCAGGTAGCTAGGATTACAGGCACATGCCTCCATGACAGGTAATTTTAAAATTTTTTTGCAGAGATGAGATCTATGTTGCCCAGGCATACCTTGAACTCCTGATCTCAAGCAGTCCTCCAACCTCAGCTTCCCAGAGTGCTGTGATTACAGGATGAGCCACTGCACCTAGCCTATATTCTTTTCTTTTTCTGTTGTTTTTATAAAATGGTATTGTATGTTTTGAACACCAGTTTTTGAAAAATACATCAAAATGGCGACTCCCATAGCTCAATTGGTAGGGCCTTGGCCACCTACCAAGGCTGGTAGGTTCAAACCCAGCTGGACCAGCTAAAAAACAACAATGACAACTGCAACCACAAAAAAATAAAAATAGCCAGGTGTTGTGGTGAGAACCTGTAGTCCCAGCTACTTGGAAGGCTGAGGCAAGAGAATCACTTAATCCCAATAGTTTGAGGTTGCTGAGAGCTGTGACCCCACATCACTCTAACGAGAGTGACAGCTTGAGACTCTGTCACAAAACAAACAAAAAAAAAATCAAAAAAGTCCTTCTGGATGGACTTGGGGGCTCATGCCTGTAATCCTAGAACTCTGGGAGGCCAAGGTGGGTGGATTGCCCTGAGCTCACAGGTTTGAGATCAGCCTGAGCAAAAGTGAGACCCTGTCTATAAAAATACCCACGCACTGTGGTGGGCACCTGTAGTCCCAGCTACTCAGGAGGCTGAGGCAAGAGAATCACTTGAGCCCAAGAGTTTGAGGTTGCTGTGAGCTATGACACCACAGCACTCTATTGAAGGTGACAAAGTGAGACTCCGTCTCAAAGAAAAAAGTCCTTCCATATCTCCATTTTTATGATATCTTAATATTCCATTATGCAAATGCACATTTCACATAAACATTCTTCCTCAATCAACAAAAGTATTAATAGCTTCGGGACTAATGTACTTATAGCATACCAATTCTTTCATTTGATATTGGTCTAAATAAACAAACGTGTTCTGTAAAGAAATTTCAAATTGATGCTTTAGAAATGTTATCTCCCTTTATCATCAAACAATGAAAATTGAATAAACCCTATGGACTGGCACGGCCCAGGAGGGTCATAAGGTCTCCATTTTTCTGGCTAGTTTATGTTAAAAAAGAAAGAAACCCCAAACTGAGAAACACAATAAAAACACTTTTCTCCCTTCTCTGTCCCATTTTCTTCTGAAAGCTAAGACACTATGGAAACCAAATGAGGAGTGTGGTAATCATGAAACATGGAGAAAAGAAAAAAAAAGTGGCAGCCAGATGCAGTGGCTCACACCTGTAATCCTAGCACTTTGGGAGGCTTACGTGAGTGGATCACCTGAACTCAGGAGTTCCGGACCAGCTTGAGCAAGAGCAAGACCCCGTCTCTTAAAAAAGAAAAAAAAATAGCTGGGTGTTGTGACAGGCACCTGCAGTCCCAGCTACTTGGGAGGGTGAGGCAAGAGGATTGCTTGATCTAGGAGTTTGAAGGTACTTGAGCTATGATGCCACAGCACTCAACCCCAGGGCACAGAGTGTGAGACTCTGTCTCCAAAAAAAAACACAAAAAGAAGAAAGTTCAAGACCAGCCTAAGCAAGACCTCATCTATACTAAAAGTAGAAAAACAGACAGGTTTCATAGCAGGTACCTGTAGTCCTAACTACTTGTGGGAGGCTGAGAAAAGAGGATCACTTGAGTCCAAGAGTTTGAGATTGCCTTGAGCTATGATGCCACAGCATTCTACCAGGTGACAGAATTTCTAACACTCCGTTAAAAAAGAAAAAAAAAAAGAGGGCAGCACCAGTGGCTCAAGGAGTAGGGCACCAGCCCCATATACCGGACGTGGTGAGTTCAAACTAGGCCCCAGTCAAAAAAAAAAAAAAAAAAAAAGAGAGAGAGAGTGAGAGAGAAATACTAAGGAACGTTTCATGAAAAGTAGGGGAGGGGCGGCAACTGTGGCTCAGTGAGTAGGGCACTGGCCCCATATGCCAAGGTGGTGGGTTCAAACCTGACCCGGCCAAACTGCAGAACAAAAAAATAGCCGGGGGTTGTGGTGGACTCCTGTAGTCCCAGCTACTTGGGAGGCTGAAGCAAGAGAATCGCCTAAGCCCAAGAGTTGGAGGTTGCTGTGAGCTAGGTGATGCCACTGCACTCTACCGAGGGCGATAAAGTGAGACTCTGTCTCTACAAAAAAAAAATAAGTAGGGGAGAACTTAGGAAACCACCCATCCATAAAGATGAAGAATCCTTGGAGGGAAGGTCTACCCTTGTTCCCAGTTTCTATGCCTTTCCAAGCAAATGCCAGATTGTTAACACAAATCTTATCAGCAAAGATTATGAAAAATAAGCTGGTTGAAACAACTGGCTTGTGAAGAGCTATTTCAATTTTCATGTGGTTGTAACATGGTTTTGTTTGTTTGTTTGTTTTGAGACAGAACCTCACTACAGTGCCCTCAGTAGAGTGCCATAGCATCACAGCTCACAGCAACCTCAAACTGTTGGGCTTAAGTGATTCTCTTGCTTTGTAGCTGGGACCACAGATGCCCACCACAACACCCAGCTATTTTTTGTTGCAGTTGTCATTGTTGTTTAGCTGGCCAAGGCCCAGTTCAAAGCCGCCACCCTCCTTGTATGTGGCTGGCATGTAACCACTGTGCTACAGCACCAAGCCTAAGTACCATGTTTTTTTAAAAAAGCTCATGACTCATTTTTGCCAGAGGAGCCTTGTTCCCAGTCCCTCTGAATGTGCTCATGTGTCAATACTATGTTCTCCAAATCCTTCATACCTGATCACTCTCTGTAAAATTCATCTTCAACTTTGACCTCAGTGACTTCCACCCCAGCACCGAGAGCCTTTACCCAGTAAGTTGTGTAGAGGACAGGAGAGCCTGGTGGCCTCTCTCCTGGGTATCTGTTTAGCCCAGCCACGCTGTCTCTATTACTCTTGCTGGAGCTTGCTGCCACGAGTTGTGTTCTTTAGGCATGTGGATTGAGCATTCTGAAAAAGCCAGCCTGGGAAGACAACGTCCTGGCCCACTCAGTCTCCACCTGGAGTGGTGAAAGCTGCAATGTTATTTTTCCTTTTTGACTAGATGTGTTCCCTCCTCCATGGCTCTCGGGAGCACCTGTGTTTAACGTATTTCTTTTTTTTTTTTTTTTTTTTCTTTGTAGCGACAGAGTCTCACTTTATTGCCCTCAGTAGAGTGCCGTGGCATCACATAGCTCACAGCAACCTCCAGCTCTTGGGCTGAGGCGATTCTCTTGCCTCAGCCTCCCATGTAGCTGGGACTACAGGCGCCCGCCACAACGCCCGGCTGTTTTTTTGTTTTGCAGTTCAGCCAAGGCTGGGTTTGAACCCGCCACCCTCAGTATATGGGGCCAGCGCCCTACTCGATGAGCCACAGGCGCCGCCCTAATGTATTTCTTGAGCCTACCAGACTAAAAGTACATTCAACTAGAAAGAGACGAGCTCCACTTCAGGGCTAGATTAGTTCTCATTAAGAACAATAGATGCTCCCACACTTTTCTAGGGTTTGTAACTCTTCCATCTACATAATGTTCCCATTGCCTCAACAAGGGCTCGACTGACAAGTCCTTAATAGCAGCATAACACAACACAGCATTTGTACAATTTCTCTGTGAATGTCCTCAGATACATTTTTCTAAAGCATTTAAAGTAGCTTATCAGAAATACACAGAATACACTTTAATAAAATCAGGAGTAGGCAAAAATAAAAGGTAGAATAGAAAGAAAATAGAACATTTGGCTCATTATAGCCAAAGCAAGCAAAGACTCACTGGTCTCTTGTCCATGGGAGCAAGAAAACCCCAGGGCTTGGCTCAGACATCTCCTTTAGGGTGGATGAGCAATGTCTTCAAGGTTCTGAGCACGTTAACCAGTTTCACAAAACTATTTTCCCTATTAAAAATGGTAACATCTGCTTCTGCCTTAGCACATTAGCTTTGATGGGCTCTCTCCTAAATCTCATATATATAACTACGGGCATGTCATGAAGCTTAAATTATATTTGAGCTGAGTTTTGAAGGATGAGACATCCAGATGGAGAAAAGGGTACTTCAGACAGAAGAGGAATGAGCAGACAGTCATGAAGAGAAGGGTATGTTCACTTTTTAAGTAAGTTTCAGTAACTGTAATAGAATTACAGCATGAAAATCATCTGGATGATCCTCTATGATGGTTGAAAAGGGGTTGAAAAGTATGAGGGCTACGGCTGAAGAAATTTTTAGGTAGTAATTGTAAGAGATGTAAATGGTACAGTCTAGTGCATACCAAATTCTCAGTAACCCTTTTTTTGAGTCTTTAGCTGTCACCCTGGGTAGAGTGGCGTGGCATCACAGCTCACAGCAACCTCCAACTCCTAGGCCTAGGCAATTCTCTTGCCTCAGCCTCCCAAGTAGCTGGGCCTACCGGGGCCTGCCACAACGCCCAGCCATTTTTTTGTTGTTGCAGTTGTTTTTGCTGGCCCGGGCCAGGTTCGAACCTGCCATCCTCGGTGTATGTAGCTGGCACCCTACCCACTGAGCTACAGGTGCTGCCCTCAGTAATCCTCAACTGTTATGATAAAGTTCACTTGAAGGCACACAAAACTTGAAACACAAGTACCCAGAGATGCAGTAGCTACCATATGCCACAGTTAAGTCTAGAGTTGATGAAAATAAAGTTGGACTTGGCACCTGTAGCTCTGTGGTTAGGGTGACACTCGAGGAAAAAAAAAAAGGTGGTTTGGGAATCACAGGCTGTTGGGAGTGGGAAAATGACCCAGAACACTGCAGAGAAATAAACCAATCCAAGCCTGACCTCTGGCAACTATTACAATTGCAAGGGTGGACAGGAGAGGCAGGATCGAGAAATGTGGCAAAGGTTAAAGTGGGAAGGTCAACAGTGCTTATTTTTTCTACAGTAAAAAGCCTGGCAGGGCAGCTCACACGTGTAATCCCAGCACTTTAGAAAGCTGAGGCAGTAAGATGCCTTTAAGCCAAATGTCAACCTGGGAAACCTGGTGTCCAAAAGAAAGCAAAAAAATTAGCTGGACTTGGCAATTTTAAGCAGGAAAACCACTTGAGCTCAGTTCAAGGCTGCAGTGAGCTAGCTAAGAGATAACCACTCCACTCCAGCCTGGGCAACAAAGCATGCTGCTGTCTTTCTGTAGCTAAGGTTACAATGGATATGGAAACATCAAAACAAGAACAAGCTGACTAATTCCAAGAGGAGGTAGGAAGGTTAAGTCACAGAATGGGTATACACCATACACTGCAACATTTTTCTAATAACCTCAAAAAGGGAAAAAACACTGTAGAGCTTATCCAAAGACATTTACAAATTTTTCAGAGTTCAAGTAATTCCCCTAGCCTGAATTAAGGCAGAATTTTCTGTAACTGATTAAAAATGATACTTAACCTGTTTTCCTTTGTAGTCTACCAGATGCACTAGGCAAAACAGTTCCAGGAGATGGTCAAACCACGAGTAGAATTTCCTTAGAAAAACCAAATAGCATCCAACATACTGAATGTTAGTAACAAGTCACACCATCTGAAGGGTATACCTGCTCTGTATTATTAGCACTAGAGCTTCATATTTTACATCACTGGCCACTCAATCCACCATAGCGAATCCTTAGTTTACTAAGGACGAGCTCTTACATGAATACTGCAATGCTTAAAAACACAAAGCTACCCTGCAGAGGACCCTACTTTGTGGCAGATCATGTATGAAAGCCTCCAACTTTACCAAAAATATAGAAAAAAAACCAGGAACACAAGACCCAAGTACGTGGCCGCGAAAACGTTAACTGTACAGAAGCCGGACATACATGAGTATACATTTCTCTCCCTGCTGAGGTTCGTAAGGCCTGTCATGAACTAAAATGTCTCTTCCTTCTCTGCACAGAACTCCTATCAGACAGCTATAGTTGCTATGTCCTTCTCTATAGGCAGGTTCAGCAGCATTCCTGGGTATCATGCACTTCTAGGTATCCACAGCCTAAATCTTATCTTCCCCACCTTTATACTCTCCAACTTTGCTGCTCACTGTCCTGCCACAGCATTGCAATCTATTAACATCCACTTTGCTAACTTCAGCCTTTCTACGGGTTCTACATTGGCCTATTCAGTGACAAATGACCATACTCACGTACATACCAGTACATCCCCACAGTCCTATCTTTGTTTAGGCTGCCCATGTTTCAATTCTCCCAACACTGTCATTGGTTAGGAGACACTTTCATTTACAATCAAGAAAGGTCAAAAATAGGGAGCTGTTTTTATAGAATGTTTCCATTTCATATATAGTGATCGGTTTTAGTGATCAATGACCTTTCCCTTCACTAACTGGGACCTTACATTACTACCCCAAATAAAAAGTCAGAGATAAGGAACTTGAGTCAAAGTTTTATTTGTTCATTTCTTGCATTTGAAGTACTCTTCGATGACATCCTTGGCCTGAGATTCTTTGCCATAATCCTTTAAAACAAAATTACATGCAATTGCTTATTAACATTTAGAAATTGCACTATATTCATAGCATTACTCACAAACAAGCTTTAATAATTAACTATGCCTTAGGAAAATGCATCAAATCACTAACATTTGTTATAGCCATTTTCAGGGACCTTAACGACTTCCATGTCCGTAAGGCTCGTAACATGGCTTTACTATTGCCAGCTTTTAAAAAATTTCTGCTGAAACACATTCAGGTAAGCAGATTATTTGGCTGGCTTCTGTATTACCATCAAAGTTTTCTTTGAAATACAGGAAATATGTTTAAATCTTTTTAGAATCTTCTTTTCTTCCTTTCAAAGGTTCTCAAACTTAACAAAAAAAGTTCTCAAATTTATCTCAATACAGTTTGTGCAAGTTAGTTACCCAGTATAACCTTCATTCTAAAAACAAAGTGACTTACCTTGACTACTACACAACTGCAGCCAACCACTTTACGGGGTTTCCCCTCTCTGTCAATTTTACAAAGGCCTACCCATTCCCCTAGTTTCTTGTTGTCATCAACCTATCAGGGGAATAAAACAAACAAACAAACAAAAAATCACATTAGTAGGCACTAATGCTACTGACAATAAATTAAACCCAACAGGTGGCTGTAATCAGAAGGGTGACATGGCAGTTTCCTCATGACAGTTCAGTAGAGGGAGCCAGTTGTCATCATGTACAGCACAAAAGATCACCCTTAAGCACTTTATCTTACTTTTGTTCTATACCAACATCAAAATTAGCATTTTAGTTTTACAGGTACAGAATGCTCTTACTAATAGCCTTAACACAGCCAACAATGGCAAGTCCACGGTTATGTTTACACTTGCAGAAAGCAAATAGAATTGCCGAAACTCACACTAGTAAGACAAATATCACTGGACAGCATCAGTCCTAACATATGACCCTTAACTAGTCCAATTCTCCTAATCTAAGGATGTACTAATAGACCAGACACATCAAATTAGGTAACTTACCTTAATTAGGTTGATTTGGTGTTCAGCACAAAGGGCCTCCACCAACTTGACATACATAGGCTCATCACAGTTGGATGCAAGCACACAAAGATGAGCTTGGCGCCTGAAATTCGAAACATGACAATGAAGTTAAAATCCAGACCTAAAGCCACCACTCTTGCACTTTATTGAAGAATACCTCATAAATGTGCATACAAGTGCTCAAATCTGATGACTCTTACCAACACATCTTGTTCACTTAAAAAAATACTAAGTAAATTTCACTTAGGATTTCTTCCTCCAAAATCCCAGATTTGTGTAGAAGTAACTAAAAAACTTGTGGCCAAAACGATAACTTTCTGGTAAACTAGTCTCATATATCCAAAGCGATGTGTTAAGTCAACTACCAAATAGAGTTGTAATGTTACTGGTCCAACCACTGAATACAGAGCAGCACCACCAACCTGTCACTATTACACAAGATTCACACCAGGACCCACTGCACTGCAGCATGCACTGTATCAAACATAGTGGATGAATTCACTTGGCAAGATTACACCAAAGCAAGCAGTGGAGACCCTTTACATGCACTTGAACTCAGCTCTATGTTAATCTGTTCTGTCAACTTAATGACAATTCCAGACTGAAATTCCCACAGCTACTTTTCAGAATTCATCTACGTCCAAATGCTTCTGCAATAAATCTTAGCACAACACGACATTAATTTAGCCGAATATTTTGCAAACTGCTAAATGTAGCAAGGCTGTCCAATCAGTCTCCAGAAAATTGCTAACCCCACAACCTACAGGTTTGTCAGACTGTTATGTTTCACTCATAAAAGGAGTGAAGGGGTATCCGACAACGTTAAGTCATCATTCAAACACTGTAGCTTTGGTGGGGCCACACCTACGGTGCATCTTAGAAGGGTGCAGGTTAAACTTACTAAATAAATGCAAAATACAAATGTCTTCGTACGATAACTAAGAAAATGCCATGAAAGCTATGTTAACTAGTTTGGTTGAAATATTTTAGATTGTATATGAAACCAGCACATCGAACCCCTTGATTGCTCTAATGTACACAGCTATGATTTAATAAAAGAAAAAAAAACTAGTTTTTCTTTGACTGAAAACAAGTTTTTATTCCCACTCTAAACAACAACGCACACGTTTTAAGTGGGCTATATAGATCTGAGTTCTGATACCTTTTCCTAGGTTTCCTGTAGGACGGATACGGATGTCACTCTGAACTTTTGGGCTAACATCATGAACTTCACGCTTTCTTCCCTGGGCTGCAGTTTTGCTCCGGTTGCAACAACCCACAGTATTGAGACTGATACACGTACTTGTCTAAGGCTTTGGCAGCTTCGCGGATTCCACGCGCAAGGCCGTCGTGGATGAGGGCGGTCTTCAGCACCTCTTGTAAAGCGGTGTTAACGTCCATTACACCTCCAGCAGCAATGCTGAAACGCGCCAAGCCAGAGCCCTCAGTTAAAACCTTCGCCGCACTGAACGCCGCAGACTGCGGAGGCCTAAGGTACAACAGCCCCGCTCCCGCACCTCCCTCGCAGCCCGACCCCAACCCTTGGGCTCACCCTTCCTCGGCCATGGCGGTGGGTTACCGGTGAAGTTGAATCTTGACCTCACTGAAAACAAACACCAAAACCCCCCACAAATTTATTAAGGAATTCAGCCTTGGCTCAGACCCCCATTAATCCCAGCAGAGCCACAAACCACAGCAAGAGCCCTGTCGCCTCTACTCACCCTAAGCCTCCGCCTCCGCGCAATTCGGCGGCGGCAGGGAAAGAGGTCTCACGCGCCCGCATGACGGTATTTAAGGGCGCTCAGGCCCCCTGCGCGCATGTGCACTCGCTCCCACGAAAGAGGCGGCTCTCGCGGTGCCGGGCTCCGGGAGTTTCTCTTTCCGGATTGCGGCGACTCTGAGACAAGAGTTTTACAAGCGCGCCAGAGCTCCGCCGGTCCGCGGCGCGCGCAGCAGGCATCACGAGGGCAGCCCTGCGCCCTCCTCCTTTGCCCGGGGCGTGGCTTGCGGAAGCCCAGAAAGTTCTTCCTACGGAGCGCGAGAGGAGCCAAATGCGGGTGTCCGCGTGGTCTTAGAGCTCCTGAGTTCTGGCGCCCCCGAAACGCTAGTTTAACCCTTTCCCCACCAGGTGGTGGTTTTCAGTCGCCCCAACTAGACTGAGCTCCCGAGGAGCGCGCTGAGTTCCTTCGCTTCTTAGTCTCTTTGCCCGCGAATGCGTCATTGTGTGTGTGATGCTCCTCTTAGTTTGCATGAGACGACCGCCACCGCCTTTTCACTCCGTCTAAGCACTTTACGGATCCCACTTTCCTGACATGTGCATGTCGGTTCAGTTGTGATTTCTAAACGTAGTAGGAGAGTTGGTTCTAAACGAATTTTTTGTTTTTGTTTAGTTTTGAAAGCTTGATCGTGCCCTGTGTTGATCGTCCCGCGCTAATCAGAATTCTTTAGATGCGTTTTAAACACCGACCATGTGCCTGACCCAGGGATACGGTCTGGGAGTACAGAAATGAAAAACGCACTCTGAGGAATCCTGCCTTTTTCATCCAGGACCTGGCAACTTAAGAATTAAAGAACCGACAAACTACAATTGTTTTTCCTGGAAATAACGTTTTCAATTTTGAAATGAAGGGCAGTTCCCTTACCCGCACTTGCAAAGGCACAAAACACGACTCGGTATCAGTACCGCCTTTTTAGTTTTACTTTCCTCTCCTGAGAAGTCGCCAAGCCAGTCAGCAATTATTAAGCGCTTGTTATATACTAGCACTTGGGATACCGTGAGCAGCTTATCGTGATAGACGCGGCAATAAAAGTGCCAGGGAGCGTTAACCAGAATAGAGACTTACTGGATCTTTAATAAATTAATACAGCTCGTGTTAGCTTTTCAAATGCTTTCATTTTCATTGTTTAAATGTTGAACCTGGGCTCGGCGCCCGTAGAAAAGTGGTTACGGGGCCGGCCACATACACAGAGGGTGGAGGGTTCGCACCCCGCCTGGGCCAGCTAAACAACAATGACAACTGCAACAAAAAATAGGCTGTGGGCTCGGCGCCTGTGGCTCAGGGGGCTAAGGCACCAGCCACGTACACTTGAGCTGGCGGGTTCGAATCCAGCCCGGGCCCGCCAAACAACAATGACGGCTGCAACCAAAAAATGACCGGGCGTTGTGGCGGGCGCCTGTAGTCCCAGCTACTTGGGAGGCAGAGGCAGGAGACTCGCTTGAGCCCAGGAATTGGAGCTGTGATGCCACAGCACTCTATCCAGGGTGACAGCTTGAGGCTCTGTCTCAATAAATAAATAAATAAATAGGCTGCGTAGTGGCGGGCACCTGTGGTCGCAGCTGTTTGGGAAGCCGAGGCAAGAGGTTGCTGTGAGCTATGATGCCACAGCATTCTACGGAGGGTGAGAAAGCGAGACTCTGTCTCAAAAATAAAAAGTTGC
>CAUYON010149214.1:0-19369 GCA_963573935.1 Arctocebus calabarensis
CACAGCTCACAGCAACCTCCCATTCCTGGGCTCAAGCGAGTCTCCTGCCTCCGCCTCCTAAGTAGCTGGGACTACAGGCGCCAGGTCGTTTTTTTGGTTGCAGCCGTCATTGTGCATTGAATCCACTGGGCTGGATTTGAGGCCGGTGTACGTGGCTGGAGCCTTAGCCCACTGAGCCACAGGTGCCGAGCCCGTTTCTTGGCACATTTCTGTAGCTCCTTCTAGATGGAATCCCCTCTGCCACTTGTCCCATGACCAACTACTTCCTATCCCTTTTCCCTGCCTCCCTTTAAGTCCATTATTTCCCTAACTAGATCCTTTCCTGAAAGTCCACCACGCCCCAGGGTACAGTGCCATTGTGGTCCCTGCACAAGGCTTACCACTATTACAAAGTATCTGAAGAATCATTTCCAAAAGCTTGTGAGCCGGCTCAACGCCCAGAGCATAGTGGTTACAGCGCCAGCCACACACACTGAGGCTGGTGGGTTTAAACCCGGCCTGGGACAACTGCAACAAAAAACAGCCGTGCATTGTGGCAGGCACCTGTAGTCCCAGCGACTTGGGAGGCTGAAGCAAGAGCATTGCGTAAGCCCAGGAGTTTGAGGTTGCTGTGAGCTGTGCCATCACAGCACTCTACGGAGGGCAACATAGTGAGACTCCATCTCAAAAAAAAAAAAAAAAAAAAAGCTTGTGAATGAACTGAAATCAGGCCTCAGGGTGGTATAACCCTTCCACAGTGCCTGGCAAAGCGCTAGCACATAATAAACGATTTTCCAAAGGAAAGAAGAAGTTAGGTAAGTAGGAAGGAAAGAGGAGCGAAGAGATGCGTGAATGAAGAAACTGAACTACGGGAAGTGATATATATGACTAATGAAAGGATGAAAAAAAGCAGATGGAATTCAGAATCACAAGGGTGAAACAGACATAATTTTTAAAACCAGAAACTAATTCAGAGATCTCCTAAAATAGGAATTTTCAAGGATCTTTTTCCTAAGCAAGACTATTTTGTTAATTAAATGGTTAATTAAATATCAGAGTATCATTTATGACAGAAAACAAAAAATGACTACTTTTCAGGACATTTAACTGAATCACTGTTTGGCATAAGATACTCTATTATAATTTTTGTATTTGTAAAAGTCAAATAACTCCTCAAAGGAAAATTATTAAAACCACTGAGTCTCCTCACTGTAAAACTGAAGTAGAAAAGTCTTTCCTGATTACCAGAGAAATAAAACATACCTCCCTTAATGAAGCTTTTCACTAAAATACTTAGAAATTTAATAGTATTTATAAGGGCAATTATAATTTTAAATATTTAAAACAATATAAAACTTTCATTTGTAGTACTGTAAGCTGTGAAATGACATGAAACTATATTAAATACAGATATTCAAAAATTGTACTTTTAAATAAATACTGGGGTTGTGTAGAAAACAATCAGACATTATCAAGGTACACCACAAATAATAGAGAATTTTTTCCTGTGAAACTATGGACACGGTGAGCTTCCTTCTTTACACATTTCCCTGGCAATATTTTGAGTGTAAAATACTGTTTCCATCAGTAAAACTCCTCTTAACAGGGAAAGTGTTTAGATAGAGGTCAACATACATACAGAAAACACACTTTTATCTACATCCAGAACAAAGAATAAACAAATAAAACCTCGTTTTCTTCTACTCCTCCAAATTTACAGGAGCAACATTGGCAATGCCTTTCAACAGCCAACTGCGAGCTAGCTCACCTCTTTATGAAATGCCAATACACACATCAAACAACACTGACAATAACTCCAAGCAACTCCTTTGTAGAAGGCTATCTGCATATTAAATACGATATTTAACAGGTTTTAATAATTAGACTGTAAACGTTACACATATCTGTTCTAATTTGGTAAGAGGCGCTTCTCAGGTAGCTGTCATCAAACTAAACACAAGAAACTACTGTAGCATCTCACTAAATGAGAATCTGGAAAACTACCACTTGATGCACACATTTAGATTTTATTAATACTTTAAATCAAACCACAGTTACTATTCAGTTTCCTATAGTGCAATTTATAGCCACCGTCTTCTACAGTGAATCAAAGAATATAATGATATTTTCATCATATTGTAATATTAGTCACTAGAAGACACTCTGGAAGGTAGGCAATTGTCCTATGGCTCATCGAGTAGTGCACCGGCCCATATACAAAAGGTGGCAGGTTCAAACCCAGCCTCAGCTGAACTGCAAAAAACAGAAAAATAGCTGGGCATTGTGGCGGGCGCCTGTAGTCCCAGCTACTCAGGAGGCTGAGGCAAGAGAATCGCCTAAGCCCAGGAGTTGGAGGTTGCTGTGAGCTGTGTGATGCCACGGCACTCTACCCCGGGTGATAAAGTGAGACTCTGTCTCCACAAAAAAAAAAAAAAAGAAAGAAAAACTACCATTTCACAAATTAAAAGGTGGAGATAACCCACCTGTGATCTATAATTACCCACTGAAGAAAACGAACTGCAGAAAACTGGCTCCTTGCACACCAGAAAAGGTCTCTACTACAAAACATCTGGGCATTTTTTGCTAAAAATTTATATGTAATGTTTCAGAGGTTGGTAAGTGACTAGATGGTTACAAAGTTTGATAATACTTTGACAATGGATTTGCTAAAAGAGCATCAGAACTTTATGTGTTTTACACTATAAACATAATGTCCTTTTCAGGATTTGTTATGTTTTTATAGTTTCCCTAACTAAATAAATGAATAAAATTTGCACTGCATTCTCAACAACCTTATTTAGTTAACCTCCTTTCATTTCATGCTGATTACCTGATGCAAATCTACTTCAGCATGATTGATCATTTCAGAAAAAAAGGAGAAGCCAGCCACCACACCAGGACACAGTCCTGACAGGTGTCTTCTCCTGACCTCCTTCAAAGCTGTTCATCCAAGGGAGAATCCTACTGGATTCGGGAGCAAGTATTTTGGAGCTGTGATTGTAGGTCAGGAAGAATTACAAAAAGGAATGCTACATGCATGTTTTCTGATGCCTAAACCAGGCACCAGATTACAAAAGTAAACTGAGGAAAAATTATTAATCATTTTTGCTTAATTGCACAGTGAAAGTATAAGCAAAAAATACTGGTATTTCAGACAGACATCAGCTCTTCCTGTTTTCATCATCAGGACATCAATGTTGATAAAAGCCAGTCTGCTCAGTCACTGATTTATCATCTAAGGAGGATACAATAGGAGAAAATCCTATAATACAAAATAATAGAAAACCCCAAGCAGAATTGAGAAGAGGAAGAAAAAAAGAATCTGCCCTCTCCAGAAAAAAAAAAAAAAAAAAAAGATGAAAAATCTCTGAAGAGTGCAAATGAATGCCAAAGACTCAGGCTCCTTAAGTAAGTGAACCAGAGATCCAATCTACATCCATAAAGACAGGAACAACCAGCATCCACTGACAGCTTTCCAGGGACGAAGCTTTAGTAAGCACTGTAACTGCGTAACACCAATGTTCTCTATTACATGGAAGCAAGAACAGTTTTGGATTAGAACAGAAAAATCAGTATTATAGTGCCTCTATTGTAACTTTTATCAGTCCCATATCCATGAGAGGAATCTGTAACTGCCTAGGTAGCACAATTTGTGGTCTTCATTTTGTCATCAGCGGTTACCATTTATAAAACTGACCAGAGCCCACTGAGCTGATCACCCATGGAGAGGTGCTCAGAGCCGCTCTCGGATGGGGTCCAGGCCTGTCGCCCATAATTAACATGACACAGAACATCAGGGTAAAACCTAAAAACCACTGCTGTGTAGGAAGAGCTGAAAAACTACAGAGGAAGTGATTTGTTATTCTTTAAAGGAACCACATGAAGCGGGGAAATTTCCTACGTACCAGTAAGAAATACATGTTAGAAGTTTATGATAACAAAAGAGAAAGCCAAAGTAAAGATAAACTACAATGAATGTTGAAAATTTTCTGAGGGCACAGATATTCTTAAGCTTTCTGAAAAGGGAATGGCTGGTATCTAAGGAAACCGAAGAACATCAAATTAGTTGTTTAAAGAGCTGTTAAAAATGTTACTAAAATGGCCCTGAACAATGAAGAATATCTTAAAAGACCAAACCATAACAAAAGTACCTTAAAAATAAAAGATTACTCTCTCGCCATATTATAATAGCTGACTTTTATACAGTCTTGATTACTTTCTATATTAAAAAAAATACATAAAATACAAATAAACCAAAAACCTAGCCCACATAGCCTGAAATCCACATAATACAATTTTGAACTTCATATAAGCATTTGAAAAAAATGAATATCACTTAAACATACACAGGTATGCACTCAAAGACATGTTTAAACATCTATAAAGGAAGCTAAATTATTTCAGAAATACCACATTAAAAACTCTACCTATCAACATGAAGCAATCTAGGGGGCAACTGGTGGTTTTAGCCTTAAGACATGCACCTCAAAAATAGAATCGGAAAAATAGAGTCATACCCACTCCCTCCGGCTCACACAGATTAATGGCATGGAGAATACGATTTGGCTAGAACCTGGGTTCTGGGCTTTGATTCCTAGCTCCTCCTTCTCTACCTCACGTTCGGTCAAATACCAAGTTCTATCCCACCATGACACAATTCCCCCATCTGTCTGTTGCCACCGCCTCTCCCCAAGGACTATCACCTACACCTTCCAAACAGGTCTGTTTCTCCCAGTAGCGCCCCTCCCCACTCCATTCATCATTTACACCACTTTGAATTCTAGCAATTCACACTTCTTATAGCCTTACCTGACAGTCGCTTAGCAGAGCAATCTCTTTACAAACATACCCCAAACATCCCATTCACATCCTTCCACTTCTTGCACACTCATATTCTCTACACACCTGCCCACGTTTCCCTTTACCTATAAACCTCCTTCTTCATCAAAAGAGACTACATCCTGCAACCCTCTGCCTTCAGGTCTGCTTGCCCACACTACCCACTTTGAATTCCCTCAACCTACCCCGGATTCCACAGCCTTCCCTCCGTACTTCACTTTGACAGGTCATTTGATATGTCTGGTATTACAATGATTTGTGCAATGATCTGTTTCTCTCATGAACACAGTGAGTACAGTCCTTACATAACATTACAATTCTCTAGGTAGGACCTTAATAAATGGTTGTCTGTCTAAAATGAACAGAATTAAAGCATTTAAGTGAATGGTAAACTGATAAACTATGCTTATAGGCAAAATAATTCTTGGAAAGGAGAAAATGCAACCAAATACTTAAAAATACAGATTTAAGACCAATGGGAGCAAATGTATATTTTTAAAAGTCTGGTAATTTTGGCAAACTCAGTATTAGAATTTCCATCAATTTTTTTAAACTATGTGTGCTGCCAAAATAACCTCTGTGGCATTTTAGGAAGCCGAAAATAACATCTTGAAAACAAAATCTAAGACATTATAAATACTGTGAATTATTAAAGTCAACCCAAGCCCTACCTGTGATAGTAAGGAAACAATTGCTCTAAACTACAAAAGCAAAGGGTACTTTGAGAGATTGTACCCCCTTAAGATCAAACTTTTGAAAAGATAATCTGAGTGTGACTTTTATTTTAATAGGCCTCTCAAAAGAGTTTTTTTACATAGCAAAATTTCTCTTAATACTGCACTTTATCAAATCTGGGAGTGAGAAGCAGGATAATGTCAAAAAGTGCATCATTCTGGCTGAGTACTGGTACTATCTTGAGACCTCGAGAAAACTATAAATCATACAACACAGGAGAGTGACAAGGCTACTGAAAATCAAGATATACTCATTCAGATTTACCTTTATGATCTTTATTATGCCTTCTAAATGTCCCTATAAATAGAAAGTTAGTTTAAGTTAACTAAAGACTGAGCTATCTGCCTTTCAGCTAAACAGCCAAATACATCATTAGATATTTGGATTATATTTTGAAAGATCAAGATAAATTTGATTATTATACTTTAGATTTAAGAACAATTTTCCAAATTTCCTAAAATTTGTATTATTTACATACACACACACACGCAAATAAAACAAAAGCTGCACCAGTCTAGTTTTATTACCCAACTAGTTACCAGTTGTGCTGGCAAAGAATCAATAAAATTCAAAGTTCATATCAATACTAAACATAGGAAGCTTCTGATTTCCACTGAGTTTTTAAAAGTATTTTTCAATCTATTCATGAATCTTACAAAAAGGAAAAAATGGGACTGAAGGCCTACCTTTAAAGCTGTTTATATGCCAACATAATAGGTGATTTAAAAAAATTTTTAATCTGGAATATAACACTTAAATTTCTCCAATTTTGGATTATACTTTGAAAATGATGCAAAGTACTGGAAGCATTAATTGTAATAAATACTCAGGGTTACAAAGTCAATTTGGGCGATCAGTGTAACCTAATTCTTTGTTCCTTCAATAAATCCCAAACAATACTCAAAAAAATTTTTTTAAAAAAGTCAATTTGATAAGGAAAAAATTAATATTCAACGAGCTTTGAAAATTCGGAGTGGTATAGTGATGACACTGCCCAAAAGTTAACTTTTATAATGAGTATTAAAGAAAATTTTAACTACTAGCCCAAACTACATAATGATTCATGGGATTCTTCTTCTCTTTTTTTCTTTAGAGACAGTCTCACTTTATTGCCTTAGGCAGAACACCAAGGCATCTCAGCTCACAGCAACCCCCAGCTCCTAGGCTTAGGCATTTCTCCTGCCTTAGCCTCCCAAGTAGCTGGGAATGCAGGTACCCCCACAAGGCCTGTTTATTTTTTTGTTGCAGTTTGGACGGGGCGGGTTCGAACCCTCCACCCTCAATATATGGGGCCGGTGCCCTACCCACTGAGCAACAGGCACCACCCTTGATTCATGGAATTCTTAACAGTTTGTTTGACATTCCTGCCACTTTAATTACTGATAACATGTTACATAGATCCCTTCATAGTATTGTGTAGACTTTTAAATCTTTTTAAATTTCGTTTATGCAATAGAGATAAATTAATGTCATTTTATCATATAAGTTTACCTAAGTTCTGAGATTTTAAAAGGAGATAGGAGAGAATTTCAATAGATACTTAGGTCTTACATACAATAAAATAATTCATAAGTTTAATAGCGAGCCTAATAATTTTCAGCCCAAAACTGCAACCTAGACAATGCTAAATCCTGGTCAAGAACTGAAATGTAGGGCGGCTCCTGTGGCTCAGCGAGTAGGGCGCCGGCCCCATATACCGAAGGTGGCGGGTTCATGCCCGGCCTCGGCCGAACTGCAAAAAACAAAAAAATAGCCGGGCGCTGTGGTGGGCGCCTGTAGTCCCAGCTACTAGGGAGGCTGAGGCAAGAGAATCGCTTAAGCCCAAGAGCTGGAGGTTGCTGTGAGCTGTGACGCCACGGCACTCTACCCAGGGCGATAAAGTGAGACTCTGTCTCTACAAAAAAAAAAAGAAAAATTGGCTGAGCATTGTGGCAGGTGCCTGTAGTCACCTGAGGCAGAAGGATCGCTTTAACCTAGGAGTTTGAGGTTGCTGTGAGCTATGATGATGCCATGGCACGCTAACCTAGGCAAAAAGTGAGTCTCTGTCTCAAAAAACAAAAAAACAAAGTGTCCTCTTGTCATTGGTTAAATATGCATAAAATGATTAGCATAATATTTAAAGCAAGCATAAAATCTACAAAATAATACTACAACTAAGGCTATCAATTCTAAACTAAGTCAGAAAAATCTGATTCATGGTTTATTTTTTACTTTTTTTTTTTCCAAGACAAAGTCTCATTTTGTGTCCCTCAGCAGAGTGCCATGACATCATCCTACTTCACACAACCTCTAACTTCTGACCTCAAGCTATCCTCTTGCTTTGCCCGTCAAAATACCTGGTTATTTTTTAGAGACACGGTCTTGCTCTTGCTCAGGCTGGTGTTGAACTCCTGAGCTTAAGCAATCCACTCACTTTGGCCTCCTTTGGCACCTGACCTTGATTTGTGGTTTAGATCTACATTTGGAATATTCCATAGGTACTCCATACTTTACAAAATCACATCAAAATATTTAAGGTGATAAAGCAATTAGTGATCTCAGTGCATCTAAGTTGCCGCATATAAAATACAAGAGTGAAACTTCACAATAAGAGAACACAAACCCCAATTTCTATTCCAATGTAATTAAAATTTTAACATGTAACCTAAAACATTCATTTAATATCAAATAAAGTTGATGGAAGGTGGGTTTTAGCTAAATGATTTGTGAGAGTGTAAGATATAACAAAACTACAAAAATAACTTATTGTTGACGAGATAATAAAAATTAACCATAAATTTTGCCATGCAGCAGGACACAAAACATTTATAATTTGAAATTACCGGGAGTATCAAGGTCATTTTCTAAGTTAGTAAGTTCATCTCCACCTCCTACAACAAAGCCTTCAGGAATCTCCTCGTTAGTATCTATCTCAATATTATCATTTTCATCTGTAGGAACATGTAGCAATAATGTTAGTATATTATTGATATTTTATATCATTTGTTCAAAACACTAAAGAAGAAAAACCAGTATTTTAATGACAGTTATTCAAATTCAGGTCTGACATAGATAAGCAAGTTAAGAAATCAGTTTTATGTCACTTTATCATTACTAAATTAATGTTTAAATTTTACATTCATATGTCAAAGATGAATTATCACATCAAAGCAAATACAAAGGTTTTGACAATTTGCCACACACTGTCCCTGAATCTCTGAGTTCATTGAGTCCCTATATTTTTCAAAGTATAATCTATTAAGACTCTCTAATAGGTTGGTGCCTGTGCCTCAAGGAGTAGGGCGCCAGCCCCATAAGCTGGAGGTGGTGGGTTCAAACCCAACCCCGGCCAAAAACTGCAAAAAAAAAAAAAAAGCATCTCTAATAATGGCACACAAAAATAAAGTTGGTTTGGAGACAAAGTCATTAAATAATATTTCTAAACATCATATTTTTACCATTAGATATAAATGTGTAAAGAAACAGCAAACTGACAGCTATGTTGAACACATATCCTTGATTCCTACCCCCCTCCCGGTTTGTGACTGTGATTTTTATGAGGACTTGAGTGCTTTTGTGCTATTAATTAAATATTTTCATAACAGCATATGGATACATTAAGAGTGAGGCTAGAGGGTGGCTCCTGTGGCTCAGCGAGTAGGGCGCCGGCCCCATATACCGAAGGTGGCGGGTTCAAGCCCGGCCTCGGCCGAACTGCAAAACAAAAAAATAGCCGGGCGCTGTGGTGGGCGCCTATAGTCCTAGCTACTAGGGAGGCTGAGGCAAGAGAATCGCTTGAGCCCAAGAGCTGGAGGTTGCTGTGAGCAGTGTGACGCCATGGCACTCTACCCAGGGCGATAAAGTGAGACTCTGTCTCTACAAAAAAAAAAAAAAGAGTGAGGCTAGAATGTACAGCACCTTTACCCAGTAGAAGTTTCAGAAATAACTAAGACAATACATTTGGAAAACATAAAGCTGGGAAAATTATTATTCAAACTTGAATACATAGGAATGACGAAGAATTACACTATTTTTTATATCCCTAGGAAAATGTTTTAGGTCATAATTAATTAATAGATTCAAATTTTTGACATTAAAGATTTCTAATATATACTTTCTCTCTACAAATCCTAGAGATGGAATTGGTTAAGTTATTTTGAATTCTACTCATTTGAAAAGAAATGGCAACCTTTTGATTTGCCTATTAGAAGTTTAGCTTTAAATTTTGTTGTTGACAGGCAATGTATCTTTTGGAGAAATGTCTGTGTAGCCCTGGAAGTTGAAGAACACTCCTACTACTCTGCAATTCATTCCTTTATTGGGCAACTTTTAATAGTGAGGAAAGATTTTCCAATCGAGAAATTCTAAAATTCTCTAGTTTGGGTTTGATGCCTCAACACTTATCCCTTTCTGAAACTTTACATCTTTAGGTTTGATTTAGATAAATACTTACAATGAGCATTAATATTGATAACAATAATTTACATTTATTGAGGGCCTCCCATCTACCATGAAAGACATTTAGAAGAAAACAATAAAGAAATTAAGATTGACAAATGCTCTCCTTGGGAGGGAAAGGCATAAAGGTAGAAACATTGTCAAAAGCTTTCAAAGAAATAGCTAAGGCATTATTGGCTACATTATTTAAGTACAATCAGTTGGGAAATCTTATCAACTGTGCTTAGCACAACTATTTAACTAATTTCATAAAAGTGAGCATCTTCAACTTTAATGTCCTCATAAATTCGTCTCCAAATAATTTTGTACTTTAACAAATTAATTAACAAATATTTCCTGAGTGCTACAGAAGGTGTTCAGAACACTTCTTCAGAATATTCTGTGTTATTCTGAGACATTTTACTATTAATAGTTTTTAGGGACTTAGTGTAATATTTTGTTGCTGCCAATCGGCCTCGACTGGTTATTGCTGATATATCTAGAATGAATGTACACAAATCAACATTCATTAAGAAACTTCTAATGTGTGGGTGGTGCCTGTGGCTCAAAGGAGTAGGGCACCGACCCCATATGCCGGAGGGCAAGTTCAAACCCAGTCCCAGCCAAAAATTGCAAAAAAAAAAAAAAAAAGAAAAAAGAAACTTCTACTGTGTACTGTCTATGCAATTTTTAAAACACTGTGCTAAAGGCTGAGGAAATACAAACTTGTGTAAGACATTTGTTCTGCCTTAGAGATGTACATTGAATTAACTATAATATCATGCAGGATGAATGCTATATGGTAAAATAAGGTACAGATCAAATTCAAAAGATAAAAAGATTACTCTCTGCCAGTGACACCTGGAATTCCTTCTTGGAATCACTAACCTTTAAATAAGATCTTAAAAAATGTACAGAATTAGTAGAGGGACAATTGAGGGGTGGGCATTAAAGATATGAAAGTAGGAATGGGCAGGTTATATTTAGAGAATGGTGTAAGGTCATATTTGGCTGAAGTATGCTTAAAGAGAAATAATAGGAGGTAAAACATTAAAGGCAAAACTATGGAGAGCCTTGAAGGGCAGAATGCAAGGTTTAAATTTTACCTAGTAGGAATGGAGAGATAGTGGTACTCTAACAAGATAAACATCATTGGCTGGGCTCAATGGCTCACACTTGTAATCCTAGCACACTGGGAGGCCGAGGTAGGTAGACTGCCTGAGCTCAGGAGTTCAAGACCAGCCTGAGCAAAAGCTAGACTCCATCTCTACTAAAAATAGAAAAGCTAGCTGGGCTGGATGTTATGGCAGCCACCTGCAAAAGCAGCTACTCAGGAGGCTGAGACAAGAAGATCTCTTGGAGTTTCAGGTTGCTGCTATGAGTTATGATGCCATGGCATTCTATCCAGGGTGACAGAGAGATTCTGTCTCAAAAAAAAAAAAAGATAAACACTGTGTTTTAGAAACTTAATAGTAGTCTCTATAAGCAGATTGTAACCAAAGTGTCTTACTGTAATCAGTTGTAAGGTATAGGCACTGAGGCATCTGCCTTTTATAAATGAGAGCAGCTTCAATATTATTTCCCTAATATCATTTTTGCTTTCATTGTTATACTTTCTTTTTCTGTTGTTGTTGCAGTTTTTGGCCGGGGTTGGGTTCAACCCGCCACCTCCAGTATATGAGGCGGGCAACCTACTCCTTGAACCACAGGGGCTGCCCCTCTTATGCTTTCTTATGTGAAAGAAAAAGTAGTCTCAAGATTGTATATGGGAGTACACAATGCATTTGACATCATTCTTCATGTAACATTGTTGATCTAGATGCTGAACTGGAAAACAGGAAGACAGGAAGCAGGAAATCCAGGTTGGAGACTCTTATAATCCCCAAGTAAGCAGTGTAAAGAGCCTAGTATGGGATCAAAGAATTCAGAGTGAGTGTGACATAACTTGAAGGGATACTGAAATTAATTTTCTAGGCTGAGTGACTAGAATGATGGCATTGCTATGAAAAAAAAAGTCTAGAAATATGGTCTGAAATGGATTCTTTTCAGGTTCCACAGAGATGCATAAAACTGTACCTCCTTTCATTAACTACCATACAGTGCCAGGTTCCTGGATGATGATAAATGGCTGCTATTTATTTTTACTTCCAAGCTAAATAAATTATCTACACTACCACTCACCAGTAGTGACTGAGTGGTAACGTAACATTCATACATATATTACTAACCTTAGATAAAGGAATTACTGTTTAGGAAGGAAAGAGTAAAAATTTATCTCCTACATAGCTATAACTCAGGTTTTACTTTTCTTCCTTTGATGACTTCAGTTTTTATGAACCTTGAATTCTTTTCAACAGTTAATGTTACACATTTCCTAACACCTCTGGAAATGCTCCTGACTACAAAACTAATGAACATGTGGGCCTGGTGCAGTGGCTCACACCTGTAATCCCAGCACTCTGACTTGAGACTAGGAGATCAAGTCCAGCCTGAGCAACACAGTGAGACCTCCATGTCTACAAAAAAAAAAAAAAAAAAAAAAATTTAGCCAGGCATGGTGGCACATGTCTATAATCCTGGCTACTTTTGAGGCCAAGGTAGGAAGATGCCTTGAGCACAGGAGTTTGAGGCTGCAGTAAACTATGATCAAGCCACTGTATTCCAGCCTAGGTAACAAAGCAAGACTTTGTCTCTTAAAAAGAAAAAAAAAAGTATATGGGCATATTTATGTGCACACGTGTATATGTGTTTAAAGATACTACATATTAATATATATAGCTGTTTTTATGGTTAATGCCTGAAAAACCCAGTTGTTAGGCTAAGCAGAATATAAACTGGAAACTCATTATACAACAGAAGCTGCTTTGCAAGTATGCCATGTGCTGTGTGCAGGAAAAGGTATCAATGAAAGGAGATTAGATATGCACTGAATGTGAAAATGCATTCCAGTTGATACTACCTAACATTATAAGCAAAATAGGGATCCCAATAGTAGCACAGCAATAAGGTTAGTCTTCCATTTTTCATTTATAGGTAGTCTTCTGTTTTTCATTTATAGGTAAATTGAATGATACTAAGATAAATTGTGATGTAAAAACAAATAAGAGAGAGAATATATCTGCAATTTTGAAAAAAGAAAATGAGATTATTATTAAAAACATAATTCAGAAAAAAGTTCTCAATTATATTATGATTTTTAAGATTCTCAGCAAAGGTCCCCATAAAATTTATAACTTTTAAAGTTATTTTATAAAAAACAAACAAAAGATAGAAAACAATATAAGTGTTATATTAATATAACCTAAAGGGCAGTGCCTGTGGCTCAAAGGAGTAGGGCGCTGGCCCCATATGCCAGAGGTAGTGGGTTCAAACCCAGCCCCAGCCAAAAACTGAAAAAAAAAAAAAAAAAAAGCTAAAAAGGAAAATTATTTAAAGTCTGCAAGATTTTATTTTAGCTGAACAAATTTAGATAACTATATTGCTATAACTGAAATATTAGGACAATGTACATATACAGACATTCTCATGGATGAAATTTTAAAAATCCATTTTCATCTGGGCACAAAGGCATGAATCTTTAATCCTAGCCACTCAGGAGGCTGAAGCAGGAGGATTGCTTCAGCCCAGGAAGTCAAGATCAGCTTGGGCAACACAGGGAGGCCCCCAGCTCAATAAACAACCAAATAATAAAAAAAAACTACACATACTTTCTTTGTTCATTTGAAATGCAAAACAAAGTACACTACTCTATCTAAATCAAACAGAGGTAAAACTATCATTTTTCAGTGAAAAGATCCTACTCTAACTCAAATCAAAGTGCTAAGCTATGGAATAAACACATATATTAAAATATGAAGTATAACACAAAAAAATCTATATCATATATACCATATAATATATGATATAAATATATGATGTGTATTATAACATGTTATGTGTTATATAATGTATATGAATTATAAAATCATCTTAAGACAAAGTAGCCACTTCTCTTGCAAATGTGTCTATAGACTATTAACTAAAATATAACATTTATTTAACTAAAATAAAACCTTCATAAATTTCCAAAGCAGAAATTTGAGCTATATTTCCTGACCGCAATACCATATAACTAAAAACAAAACCACTAAACTTTGTTCCCCAAAAATGTGTATACCTTGCCAGGTAAGATCTGTTCAATGAAATAAACCCACAAGTTTGTTACATACAATGATTTAAAATGAGGCTATCACAGGTCTGTAACTACAAAATGATGCAGGAATTGAAAAACATGTGCAATATATCACACTATAATCTGATTTTCTCATAAGCCATACAAGTATGTCAAATGGAGGATAAGTAAAAGCTAGGTGAGAGCTCCTAAGATGGGTGTGATTCTGCTATTTACATAAGAATTAAGCTATTTCTGATTGCAATAGGATGCAAGTGAGCTGCTTGAATACTTAGTTATACTTGACCTAAAATACCCTGCATGCATCTTTTGTGGACTCCATGAAGCTGAAGACACCTCAACTCAAACTTAGTTTCTTTTTCTCACTGATGTTAGTAAACCTTTTTACGAGTTCAGGCAAGACTGAGTGATGATCATGTTCAACACATTCCCCAGGCTGTGCATCTACTTTGTGATGTTATCTCTTCACTACAATCTCTTTTTTGTCACTCTCCACTACTGCTTCTAATATCTTCCTACATTAGTACTCCAAATAAGCTAGTTTCAAAATTTCTCTCTCTTCCTTACAGACTACTCCATAGCAAAACTACTTTTTTCAGACCTGAAGATTCCTACTAGACATCGTTAGAGTGGACTCTAATTTGTTAATTCTTTCTCCTCACTTACCAACCCTGCCAGGGTCATTTTCACTTGGAAACTAGATTCTTGAGAACTCAAAGAGTTTTGATTTTGCTGTACAAGGGTCAACAAACTATAGGCCTGGGGCAAAATCCAGCCTACCACCTTTTGGGATAAATAACAGCTATATTCATTGATTCACATGGTGTTCAATATTGCTTTTAGGCTACACGGGCAGAGGAGTTGGTACAGAAACCATGTGGCCTACAAGGCCTAAAGTACTTACTCTGGCCTTTTCTAGGATGTTTGCTAAATCTTGGCCTAGCATAGTGGCTGGCACTGTTTAAGAGGTAAATGGGTATGCATGAATAGTTGAACTTCAACCAGGAATTTCACCATCTCTCTCGTTCTAAAGCTTTCTTCCCAACTTTTAGTTTCAATAGCTATTGCTTAGACCTTGAGGTCTAAGGCCTATATCCCTTTATGAAGATAGGCCAAGACCTACCACTGAGGATAAGGCATAGACCTGCTCCACTTGTTTTACTTAGGTCAACCTTAGCTCTCACTAACCTTAGCTCTCTCATCTCTACCATACAGCCAGATGCAGTGGCTCATGCCTGTAATTCTAGCACTCTGGAGGCCAAGTTGGGTGGATTGCTTGAGTTCAGGAGTTTGAGACAAGCTTGAGCTAGAGCAAGACCTCATCTCTACCCAAAACAGAAAAAACTAGCTAAGTGCTACAGCAGGTGCCTCTAGTCCCAGCTACTTAGGAGGCTGAGGCAAGAGGATTGCATAAGCCCAAGACATTGAGGTTGCTGTGAGCTGTGACACCATAGCACTCTTGGCACTCTACCCAAGGTGATAGAGTGAGACTCTGTCTTAAAATAAAATAAAATAAGAGCCTACCATCTTCTATGTGGCTGTGTCTAACATTCAAGGTATTCTGTGTCCTCTCACCAGGGAGAAGTGGACCCCGGTCACTTTGTTATCCTTAGGAAATAGGGAACCTGACTCTTCAGTAGGTTCTTACAAGTCATCTGTCAAACTCTCTCCCTTCTTCATTTCACCAGACTTTCCCTGTTGTCTGAATTTTTTTGCCAGCTCCACAGATCCGATCCTCACTTGTCCTTTTTTTTTTTTTTTTTTTTTAATACTTTGTTTACTTTACTTACTTTGCTGAATGATACCAAATTCTAGTCTTCACTTTTCCTCCTTGCCAAGTAGGAAACATTCTTTAGGTTGTAACACTGACAAAATCTCTTTGCTTTCCTGGTTTAGCTTCAACTGGGGCTGGATTATAAAGATAGGATCAACTACATAGCTGACCCATCCCACATCATTAATTAAAGATTTTTAATTATTAGCCTTCCTAGAGTTTACAACTCATTCAGCATTGTTATCTGCTCACCCCTGAAAGAAAAAGGACACTGGATATTTTTCCATCTTATCGTTACTTATTTTCCTACATAGCTTTATGTACCACAGAAAGGTAGCATTAGTAGCTCAGGACAGTCTGTCTGGAGGATAAAGAATATGGGCTTTTTAAAAAATATATCATTCAGAGACAAAGAAGGCAAGGATTTATAAAACTTACTTTTTTTTTTCTTTTTTCATACAAAGTCTCAAGCTGTCATCCTGGGTAGAGTGCTGAGGCGTTACAGCTTACAGCAACCTCAAACTCTTGGGCTTTAAGTGATTCTCTTGCCTCAGCCTCCCAAGTAGCTGAGATTACAGGTGCCTGCCACAACGCCCAGCTATTTTTTTGTTGCGATTGTCATTGTTGTTTTAGCAGGCCCAGGCTGGGTTCGAACTCACCAGCCTAGGTATATGTGGTCAGTACCCTACCCACTGAGCTATGAGTGCTGCCTAACACTACTTTCTAAAGATCACATTCAAAGTGAAAATCTTTCATGCCAAAGCTCACCACTAATAGGCTTTATGATCTAGACGTTGAAAACTTAATTGTATTTTACTTATTCCTACTACAATTAATGAGGCATCATGGAGTATCGCAAACCAAGGCATGAAGTTTTACTAAAGTATGTTCTAGGAGAACTTCTGGAGTTGTTAAAAAGTAAGTCAAAAGTTGACTTAGAAAACAGCAACAGTTACTTCTGCTTTACTATGCTTTCTTTAGGTTTTTTGCAACATATCAATAGATTAGAAACTTTGTTTTTGATACAACATTTTGGAGAAAGAATAAAATTTCCAAAAGGTCCACAGCGGATTTCTGGGTTGTCTGTAGTTGAAGAATATGATATAAGATTCTTTAACTCACCTCCAGATGCCTTTGACCTTTCTTTCAACTTTTCTGCAGCCATTTCACCATAGCTGGGAAGTTCTGACATCTTCACTCCAGATCGAGCTTCTGCTATTAGCTGACGAGCTCTCTCTCTCAGCTGCCGACGTCGCTCTTCATCTTGCTGCTAAGATATATTGAACAGTTGCCAACTCAGTAATTGACAGAAATGCAATTTCATTTTCAATCTGATCATCATGATAGTAACTGGTTTACAGCATGGTGCTTGGCCCACATTATAAATAGGATGCTCTGTATCAGTTGGATGTCACACCATTTTTAAAAGACTTCCTAAGAATCAGATTTTTAAAAACATTTACAAATTATTGTATTAAAATGTCCATTAAAATTTTTAAATGAAAAATGTTTGGCAACATGTATCACTGAGAAAATACAAGAAATCATTATTAATAAAAGAAACAGGCTTATAGAAAAAAGTCAATACTGAGAATACAATTTTAATTAACATTATTTTTTAAGAATAGCATTTATTGCTATTTTCTAATAAAGGTGTAAAACACTGGCTAAAAGATACCTTTGATAACAGAAAGTGATGCTATGCTATGTTAATCAAATACTGTACAGGAAATTATATTTTTAAGGAGCTAAAGAATGGAAACAGTATGTCAGTATTTTGATTAAAAAGCTACCACCAACAATAACTCAATAATGATGAAAAATTCCTTTTGTTAACTTCCTATCATCCTAGATGCACAATAATAAAAATTAAAATCTGGGCAGTGCCTGTAGCTTGGCAGGTAGGGCGCCGGCCCTATATGCCAAGGGTGGCAGGTTCGAACCTGGCCCCGGCCAAACTGCAACAAAAAATAGCCAGGCATTGTGGCAGGCACTTATAATCCCAGCTCCTCTGGAGGCTGAGGCAGGAGAATCACCTAAGCTCAAGAACTGACAGCACTCTGCCGAGGGCGATAAAGTGAGACTCTGTCTCTTAAAAAAAAAAAATCTAATGTCGTTCCAATATTTAAAACAACTAGAAATTATAATTTAATAACTAAGACAGTTGTTGCCTTACATCTATTTTTACAGAACTGTTTGTATCACATAGCTTCATATCCTTTCGACTCTGAATACGTCCTTTCCTCTTCCTGGACTGTACTTATCTTAATAACTACTCATTTTTCAAGAGTTCAGTTTGTTTATTTATTTATTTATTTTTGAGACAGAGCCTCAAGCTGTCACCCTGGGTAGAGTGCTATGGCATCACAGCTCACGGCAACCTCCAACTCTTGGGCTTAAGCAATTCTCTTGCCTCAACCTCCCAAGTAAAGGAGGCAGGTGCCCATCACAATGCCTGGCTATTTTTTGTTTGTAGTTGTCATTGTGTGGTGTATGGGGCTGGCACCTTAGCCACTTGAGCTACAGGTGCCAAGCAAGATTTCAGTTTAAATCCACCAAACCTCTCCTGGCTACCCTTCCCTCCTCCCTGCTGGTGGAATAAAGTGCTACTTCCTCTAAGTTGCTATAGTACTCTGTGTGCACACCTGTGATATTACTTTTTTTTTTGAGTCATTCCAATATTTATTGAGCAGCTAAGGAAATACAAAGGTAATTTAAAACATTGCCAAAGAGGTGAGGCACGTGCACAAGTAATGGAAAGCATACGCAAATATTGTTCACAGTCAAAAAGAGAATGCTTTAGGAAATCAAAAGTGAGATTGTTTCCAGCCTGGAAAGGGGCATGGGTGGCAAATCAGAAAAGGGGGCATGAGATGAAAATAGAAGACTTTAGTCTGGATTATTGATGATACTCAGTATGAACTACATTTGTCTCTCCTTTTACTCTCTCCCTATCTTTCGGCTTAGTTTACCAGTAGCGCCCAGGAATGTTCAATGCACTTTTTCTATACTTGCTTGCATTTCTGCCTTAATTTCTTCCACAGAACTAGGTCCTTTTGGTGTTTTAGGAGTTTTTGCCTGTTTTTTAAAGGATTCTTGACCTTTCGATCTCAGAGTTGATGGTTTTGAATCCTTTCCATTCTGGTTTGATTTTTGTGCATTTTTGGCTGGAATGTCTCGCACAGATTTCTTCACTGGAGCTTTTTCTTCAGTTTCCTCATCATCAAAATCATCATCATCATCATCATCATCTTCTTCTTCTTCTTCTTCTTCATCTGCAGCAAGTTTTACTTTTTTCTGTGGACCTTTGCTTCCATTTCCAGGGGCAGACTGCTTTCCAGACATACTTAAAGAGTTTCACATCCTCCTCCTCTTCATCTTCTGACTCTGCATCTTCTTCCACAGCTACTAAGTGCTGCCCACTCATATGCACAGGCCCTGAACCACACTTCAAC
>CAUYON010149217.1:0-14170 GCA_963573935.1 Arctocebus calabarensis
GGCGCCTGTAGTCCCAGCTACTTGGGAGGCGGAGGCAAGAGACTCACTTGAGCCCAGGAATTGGAGGTTGCTGTGAGCTGTGATGCCATAGCACTCTATCCAGGGTGATAGCTTGAGGCTCTGTCTCAAAAAAAAAAAAAAAAAAAAAAAAGTAAGGATGTTTCACATAATTATAATAGTATTATCACACCTAATAAATGAATAATAATTTTTTTTTCTCTTGAGATAGAGTCTCACTATGTCGCCCTTGGTAGAGTGCTGTGGTGTAACAGCTCACAGCAACCTCAAACTCTTGGGCTTAAGTGATTCTCTTGCCTCAGTCTCCCAAGTAGCTGGGACTACAGGTGCCTGCCACAATGCCCAGCTATTTTTTTGTTTCACTTGTTTAGCTGGCTCGAGGGTTTAGACCCACGACCCTTGGTGTATGTGGGGTGCCATAACCACTGTGCTATAGGCACCAAGCCAAACAGTAATTTTTTTTTTTTTGGAGACAGAGTCTCACTCTATTGCCCTCGGTAGAGTGCAGTGGAGTCACAGCTCACAGCAACTTCCAGATCTTGGGCTTAAGCAATTCTCTTGCTTCAGCCTCCCAAGTAGCTGGGACTATAGGCGCCTGCCACAGCACCTGGCTAATTTTTGATGCAGTTCGGCTGGGGCCAGGTTTGAACCGACAGCCCTCGGTATATGGGGTCGGCGCCCTACTCGCTGAGCCACAGGTGCCGCCCAACAATAATTTTTTTAACACAATATATTTATATGCTATTTTTTGGTTGTTACAAAATGTTTTTTATGTGTGATTTGTTCAAACATGGACCATGTATTGCATTTGGTTGCTAGTGTGTCCTTAATTCTTTTAGAGTGACTGTTGTTTCTCTCCCTATTCTTGTGACATTACTTGTTGAAGAGACCAAGTTAGTTGTCTCATAGAACATCCTACCTTTTAGATTTGTCTTATTGCTTCCTTATAGTTGCAATTTTCTATAACAATAAGTCCAAAAGTTTGATTAGATTCAGGTTAAATATTTTTGGCTGGAGTATTTTAGAAGTAATGCTTTGCTTCATAGCACATCACATCACATCAGTTGTATAATGTCAGTACTGTTGTTAGTGATGTTGAAATTGATCACTGGGTTAAGGTGATAACAGCCTGATCCTTCCATTATAAAATTACATTTTTCTGGTTGGGTGAGGTGGCTCGTGCCAGTAATCCTAGCACTCTGGGAGGCCAAGACAAGTGGATTGCTTGAGGTCAAGAGTTTGAGACCAGCCTAAGCATGAGCAAGACACCATCTCTACTAAAAATAGAAAAATTAGCCAGGTGCTATGGCAGGGGGATGTAGTCCTAGCTCCTTGGGGGCTGAAGTAGGAGAATCACTTGCACCCAAGAGTTTGAATTTGCTGTGAGTGAGGCTGACACCATGGCACTTTAGCTTGAGACTCTGTCTCAAAAGGTAACTTACATTTTTCCCTTTGCCAAGCATGTAAATTCTCTTCCTTCATCTGTTACCTGCTACTTCTCTGAGCTCTTTAGTGGGAGATGGTTTTAGAGACCAAATATAGGTGTTAGGATGTCCTTACTTTCTAGACCCTTTTCCAGGGTCAAAGCTAGGAAATAAATGTGTGTGTGTAATCATTAGTTCATATCAGTGTGTATATATATGTGTGTGTGTGTATGTGTGTATTATATATTATTGTATTTTATTTTGTTTATTTATTTATTTGAGACAGAGTCTTACTCCGTTGCTCTGGGTAGAGTGCCATGACATCATAGCTCACAACAACCTCAAACTCCTGAGCTCAAGTGGTCCTTTAGGTTCAGCCTCTGAAGTAGCCGGGATGCTGGCTAGTTTTTCTATTTTTAGTAGAGGCAGGTTCTTGCTGTTTCTTAGCTTGTCTCTGAACTTATGAGCTCAGGGGATCCACCTGCCTTGGCCTCCCAGAGTGCTAGGATTACAAGCATGAGCCACCACACCTGCCATATCAAAATTATTTTCTCTTTTCAATACTAAAAGTCTTGGTCTTTGTTTTGTTTGTTTGTATTTGAGACGGCCTTACTTTGGCCATGGCATCATAGCTTACAGCAACCTCCAACTCTTGGGCTCAAGCCATTTTCTTGCTTTAGCCTCCCGAGTAGCTGGGACTACAGGGGCGCCTGCCGCAACTCCCAGCTATTTTTAGAGATGGGGTGTCACTGTTGCTCAGGCTGGTCTCGAGCCTGTGAGCTCAAAAAACAATCTACTTGCCTTGGTCTCCCAGAGTGCTAGGATTATAGACATGATCCACCATGCCTGGACTTTGGTTTCTTTTTTTGTTGTTGTTGCAGTTTGGCCGGGGCTGGGTTTGAACCTGTCACCCTCGGTATATGGGGCCAGTGCCCTACTCCTTGGGCGCTGCCAAACATTTAGATTTTTTTTTTTTTTTTTGAGACAGAGTCTCCCATCTATTCCTTGGTAGAGTGCTGTGGCATTACTCGAACTCGAACTCTCGGGCTTAAGCAATTCTCTTGCCTCAGCCTCCCAAGTAGCTGGGACTATAGGTGCCTGCCACAGTGTCCAGCTATTTTTTTTTGTTGCAGTTGTTATTGTTGTTCAGCTGGCCCAGGCTAGGTTTGAGCCAGCCAGCCTCAGTGTATGTGGTCAGTGCCAAATAACCATTATGCTTACAGGAGCCAAGCCAAACTATTTCTTTCTTTCTTTCTTTCTTTTTTTTTTTTGAGACACAGTCTCACTTTGTCGCCCTCGGTAGACAAAGGAACCTCCAGCTCTTGGACTCAGGCGATCCTCCTGCCTCAGCCTCCTGAGTAGCTGGACCCACAGGTACCCGCCCCAACGCCCGGCTATTTTTTGTTGCAGTTGGCTGGGGCTGGGTTTGAATCTGCCACCCTTGGTATATGGGGCTGGTGCCTTACTCACTGAGGCACAGGTGCCACCTTGCTTTCTTTTCTACGTTACCACTATTACTACTAACAGAAAACATTGAATGAAAATTAGGATTTTCTTGCATTTCTTTCTGGCTTAAAATGTATTCTGCTAAGGATGTATTATTAAGTCCTAGGTTCTAAAATTATTTGAATTACTGAGCTCAGTAGTTCACGGTTGTGATCTTAGTACTTTGGGAGGCTATGGCAGGAGAATTGTTGCTTAGGAAATTTAAAACAGCCTGGGCAACATAGTGAAACCTAATATCTATAAAACATTTTTTAAAAATTAGCAGGTCATGATGGTGTGTGCCTAGTCTCTGTTGCTTAGGAGGCTGAGGTGGCAGGATCACTTAAGACCAGGTGTTTGTGGTTGTAGTGAGTTAAGTGAGCGGTGATGATACCACTGCACTATAGCTCTGACAGCAGAGGCAAGACTTCTCTCAGGGAATGAATGAATCTACAAACAATTTTTTTCTATAACATTTTATACCTTGTTTTATGTGTACTTTAGAGCCAATTATTTTGAGTTTTTCTTTTTTATTTAAATTTGTTTTTTGAACGTGGAAAATGTTCAGAAATCAAAACTAGACAAGACTATACACTCAGAAAAGTCTTTTTTGTTTTGGAGGTTTGTTTTTTTTTTTGAGACGGAGTCTCACTTGTCGCCCTTGATAGAGTGCCCTGGTGTCACAGCTCACAGCAACCTTAAACTCTTGGGCTCAAGTGATTCTCTTGTCTCAGCCTCCTGAGTAGCTGGGACTACAGGCACCCACCACCATGTCCGGCTATTATTTTAGAGACAGGGTCTTAGTCTTGCTCAGGCTGGTCTCAAACCTCTCAGCTCAGCAATTCACCTGCCTCAGCCTCCCAGAGTGCTAGGATTACAATCATGAGCCACTCAGCCCAGCCCAGAAAAGTCTTAAATTGTTAAGAGAGTAGATCTTAAATATTCTCACCACAAAAAAAATAGGATGTAAGGTTATGGTATGTTAATAAGCTTGATCTAATCTTTTTAGAAGGTATGCATATATCACACATGTGTGCCCTAAATATGTATGGTTTTTATTTATCAGTTATACTTTAATAAAGTTGGTGAAGGGAAGAGTCTGAAACATCCATTCCTGTTCTCTTTTCTGTTACTTAACACCTCCTTTAAGGAACCATTTCAAATAGTTTCTGATTTATTTATTTATTTATTTTGAGATAGAGTTTCACTTGTCGCCCTTGATAGAGTGCCTTGGCGTCACATAGCAACCTGCAACTCTTAGGCTCAAAGAGATTCTCTTACCTCAGCCTCTCAAGTAGGTGGGACTATAGGTGCCTGCCATATAATGCCCAGCTATTTCTAGAGATGAGGTCTTGCTCTGGCTCAGACTGGTCTCCAACGCGTGAGCTCAGGCAATCTACCTGCCTTGGCTTTCCAGAGTGCTGGGATTACAGGCCAGCCACCTTGCTGGCCTAAGTTTCTTCTTCTTCTTCTTTTTTTTTTTTTGTAGATATACAATACAGTATTCTGTTGCCTAAATGTACCATAATTTATTTCTCCAGTTCCCTATTGGTGGGACAGTTGGATTTTTCAGTCCTTTTTTTTGATATATAATACTTCAGTGAGGCCAGGCATGGTGGCTCATGCCTGTAACCCTAGCATTCTGGGAGGCCAAGGCAGGTGGATTGCCTGAGCTCATGGGTTCGAGACCAGTCTGAGCTAGAGTGAGACGTCCTCTCTAAAAACAGCCAGGCGCTGGGGTGGTGGTTGCCTGTAGTTCCAGCTTCTTGGGAGGCTGAGCAAAAGAATCACTTGAGCCCAAGAGTTTGAGGTTGCTGTAAACTATGATGTCACAGTACTCTACCAAGGGTGACAAAGTGAGACTCTGTCACAATAAAACACAAAAACTTCAGTGAATGACCATAAATGTATGTTATTTCTAATGAGTGTGTGCATATTTGTAGGACAAATTCCCAAACATATGATTGATGAGTAAATCACTTTTGTAGTCTTCATAAATGTTCCCAAATTGCCTTCTAGGTGGGGTTACACTAAGTTGCATTTGCCACAAATGAGAGTGCCTGTTTCCTATAGTTAGGAACTTTTTTTTTTGAGACTATCATCCCAGTTACAGTGCAGTGGTATTATTATATAGTCTACTGCAGCCGCTGACTCCTGTACTTGAGCAATTCTCCTGCTTGAGCCTCTCAAGTAGCTAGAACTAGGATGTCCTTGATGCCGGATTCATTTTTCTAGTTTTTGTAGAGACAAGGTCTGGCTGTCACTCAGGCTGGTCTCAAGCTCCTGAGCTTTTCTTTTTTCTTTCTTTTTTTTTTCTTTTGAGACAGAGTATCCAGCTGTCACCCTGAGTGACATAGTGGTGTGATGTCATAGCTCACAGCAACCTCCAACTCTTGGGCTCAAGTGATTCTCTTGCCTCAGGCTCCCTAGTAGCTGGGACTATAGACACCCAGCACAATGCCTGGCTATTTTTAGAGATGGGGTCTCGCTCTTTCTCAGGTTGGTCTCCAACTGGTGAGTTTAGGCAATCTACCTGTCTTGATCTCCCAAGTGCTAGAATTATAGGTATGAGCCACCAGCCCTGGCCTCAAACTCCTGAGCTTTAAGTGATCCTCCCATGTGGACCTCCCAGAGTGCTACCGATTACAGGCGTGAACCACTGCCCTCCAAGAACATTTTAGATGCTTTAAAATAATTTCTATATTTAAAAATACCTGCATGTGTTTCTATGATCAGAGCAAGTAATAGAGTCTTATAATCCAGTCTGAGGAGTTACATTGATTGGATCTTTCTTGAAATTGAGGTTAGAATTATACTTAATTATTACATTCTTGATACTAATCTCCTATATGAAGAAGCCTTAATTTGAGTGTACATATTTTATTGTTGGCCAAGCATGGAATTCAGATATTTTCAGTTTTGAGGTAGGAATTACATGATATCCGGGTCTGCTAAGATGTTTAAATCAAAATATTTCCCTTTTTTTTTTTTAAGTGTTGTGAGATTTTCTAACTTGCCATACTGTCTTTCTCATTTCATCTTCTCTGTGAGAAATAAAATAGCTATTTTAGAAGCAGATTTCCAAATCAGAATCTTCAAACTGCCTAGCCAGGGATAATCATGAAGAACACAGTCCCTTCACTTTTTCTCTAGTAAATATTCTCAAGATTTTCCCTCACAGTAAAGCCAGTAGATTTTTTTTTTTAAAGAGACCGAGTGTCACTTTGTTGCCCTAAGTAGAGAGCTGTAGCGTCACAGCTCACAGCAACCTCCAGCTCTTGGGCTTAGGTGATTCCCTTGCCTCAGCCTCCTGAGTAGCTGGGACGACAGGCGCCCACCACAACGCTCGGCTGTTTTTTGTTGCAGTTTGGCGGGGGCCAACCCGCCATCCTCGCTATATAGGGCTGGTGCCTTACTGAGCCACAGGTGCCGCCCAACTTAGTAGATTTTGTTATAGAAATTTATAACAACATATTGTTTATTATCTCAGAGGAGTGAGATTGGGAATTAAGTGACAACTACTATTATGTATTTTAAAATTTGTTATTTACAATGATAATTTTATAAGTATATGATAAGGGGAAATTTTTTTTTTAGAAAAATTCCTTTGTTTTATGTGTACAGGATATTGTCATATGGGTGTGACATACTTTCACCATTCTGTTTTTGGACATTGAGTTTATTTCTAAGTTTATTTGAAACTTTAATAATATTCCAGTAGACATCCTTGTGCTGTCGGCAGGTTATTTAACCTCTTTGTGTCACTTTTTAATCTGTAGAATTGGGGTAAGACTACCCGAAATATTTAGAAGAATGCCTTTTCGAAATATAATCACTTTGTGTTTGCTGTTATTTATAATTATATGTACTTAGAAAGAAATTTATACAGAAATGTTCTGGGTCCATCATAATCCTAACCCTTTTAAAAATCTTTTGTTTCATTTTAGTTAGAAGAACCTGAAGAACCTAAAGTGCTAACACCGGAAGAACAATTAGCAGATAAACTGCGGTTAAAGAAATTGCAGGAAGAATCAGACCTTGAATTAGCAAAGGAAACCTTTGGTAAGATGGGAGTATGATTTTAGGACAATTTTGAACTAGTGAAAACTCCGTAAGTTGTACTAGTTATGAAAGTTCAGGAAACATCTCTCTTTTTTTGCAGTTTTTGGGGGCCGGTGCCCTACTCCTAGAGCTGCAGGTGCCACCCGAAACATCTCCTTTAAAAAAAAAACATTATAGGGCAGCACCTGTGGCTCAAGGGAGTAGGGCACTGGCCTCAGCCAAAAACTGCAAAAAAAAAAACAAACAAAAAAACCCAGAAACATTATACTAGTTAATTTAGATATTAGAAAGCAGTTTTAAATATTTTGTACATTTGAGATTTTATCACTTGAGAAGGCTGTGATGTCACTGTACTCAGCTCACTGCAACCTCAAACTCTTGGACTCAAGGGTTATCGAGTAGGGTGCTGATCCCACATACCAAAGGTGGTGGGTTCAAACCTGGCCTCAACTGAACTGCAAAACAGAAAAACAGCCAGCCATTGAGGCAGGTGCCTATAGTCCCAGCTACTCGGGAGGCTGAGGCAAGAGAATCATCCTAAGCCCAGGAGTTGGAGGTTGCTGTGAGCTGTGTGACACCACAGCACTGTACTGAGGGTGAAAAAGTGAGACTCTGTCTCTAAAAAAAAAAAAAAACTCTTGGACTCAAGAGATCCTCTTGCGTCAGCTGCCCAAATAGCTGGGACTACAGGTGCCTGCAACAGTACCCGCTAGTTTTTCTGTTTTTAGTAGAGATGGGATATTGCTCTTGCTGAGGCTGCATGTTCAGATTTTTGAATGATTGTTTTGAGTATCAAAAGATTATTAATGTAAAAACATTAGACCGAAAGTACCCTATTCCCTAGAAAATATTTATCAGCTGGATGAAATTTAGAAGAAATGTTGAGGTTTATAGCTTTGAAATCTAAATATATGACTGTAGGGTTATCCTAAGTCTAGGTAAGACTTAATAGGATACTGGCCCAGGTGGGACCTTCAGCTTTGATTGTGCCTTTTTGTGCTTAGGGTTGTTTCTTTCTGTGGCCCTTTTTGGCCCTTACCAAGCCATGTCTTTTGAGGGTTTCTATTTCTGTGTGCCATGCCTGCAGCTGTGGTTAGTGCATGAGATAAAAGAAATGTGCAGGATCCTTAAATAAATAGCGTTCACAGTGTTCCAGATGGAGAGTTCCATGACATGGGGGGTGGAGTAAGAGACATGCCAGAAAAACAATTAAAACTGTCACTTGAAGGGTGGCGCCTGTGGCTCAAAGGAGTAGGGTGCAGGCCCCCTATACTGGTGGCGGTGGGTTCAAACCCAGCCCTGGCCAAAAACAAAACAAAAAAAGAATTTTGGGTGGCACCCGTGACTCAAAGGAGAGGGTGCTGGCCCCATATGCTGGAGGTAGTGGGTTCAATCCTGGCCCTGGCCAAAAAAAACAAAAACAAAAAACTGTCACTTCAGGCTGAGTGAGGTGGCTCATGCTTGTAATCCCAGCATTCCGGGAGGCTGAGGCAGATAGATCTCCTAATAAGCTTACAAGTTTGAGGCCATCCTGAGCTAGAGCGAGACTCTGTCTCTACAAATAGCCAGGCGTTGTGGCAGGTGCTTCTAGCTACTCAGGAGGCTGAGGAGAGGGAATCACTTGAGCCCAAGAGTCTGAGGTATGTGAGCTATGATGCCACAGCACTCTACTAGCGGCAACAAAGTGAGACTCTGTCTCAAAAAAAAAAAAAAAGTCACTTCATTTAACCGAATTTGTTGTTTTTTCCTATTGAGTACTTTTCAGAGTAGAAGATCGTGTTGAAATATTCAAATAACTTTCAAAGTTATCACCTAGAAGGAAGGACCTAGTTATTCTGATAGCCCCCATTCCCCACTCCTACCCTCTTACATCTTCTCTGAAACAGATCTAGCAGGATGACTGGAGTAATCTTTTCCCTTTCTATGGGAGAAGTATGACCTTTTCTGTGACTGGGCCTCTGATGGTCCTAAGAGTTGTTATGCATGTCCCTGTGAACCACTGTATGCTTGGCAGGTTTTAATTATAAAGGTCACTTAGCCATTATTACATATCTTTATAGGATGGTAAAAGCTGCCTATGTGTTTAGTAAAGAGGCAAGTTTATGGAGCGTGCATAAAGCCTTGTTTGGGACACCACTTAAAAGGCTAAGAGGTGAAGCATTATGCATCATACAGACAGTATTAAATAGGATTCTACTGTTTATGTTTCTCATACTAAAATACTGAGTCTTGCTGGGTATGGTAGCTTACACCTCATAATCCTAGCTCTCTGGGAAAAGTAGGCAGATTCCTTGAACTCAGGAGTTCCAGTACCAGCCTGAGCAAGAATGAGACCCTGTCTCTACTAAAAATTCAAAAGTTAGTCAGGGTTGTGGGAGGCACCTGTAGGCTCAGCTACCCAAGAGTCTGAGGCAGGAGGATTGCTTGAACCTAGGAGTTTGAAGTTGCTGTGTGCTAGGCTGATGGCATAGCACTCTAGCCCAGGTGACAGAGATTCTGTCTCAAAAGAAAAAAAAATTTTTTATTTATTTTTATTATTATTTTCATTTATTTTTATTATTTTTTTAGAGACAGTCTCACTTTATTTACTTTATTATTATTATTATAGACAGAGTCTCGCTTTATCTGTAGAGTGCTGTGTGGTGTCACAGGTCACAGCAACCTCCCAACTCCTGGGCTTAGGCGATTCTCTTACCTCAGCCTCCCGAGTAGCTGGGACTACCGGTGCCTGCCACAATGCCCAGCTATTTTTTGTTGCAGTTTGGCTGAGGCCGGGTTCAAACCCAACGTCCTTGGTTTATGGGGCCCATACCCTACTCACTGAGCCACAGGCGCCACCCCGAAAAAAAAATTTATTTATTTATTTATTTTTGTAGAGACAGAGTCTCATTTTATCACCCTCGGTAGAGTGCCATGGCGTCACACAGTTCACAGCAACCTCCAACTCCTGAGCCTAGGCGATTCTCCTTCCTCAGCCTCCCAAGTAGGTGGGACCACAGGCGCCCGCCACAACGTCCGGCTATTTTTTGTTGTTGCAGTTCGGCCAGGGCTGAGTTTGAACCCGTTACCCTCGGTATATGGGGCTGGCACCTTACTGACTGAGCCACAGGCGCCACCCTTTTTTTTTTTTTTTTGTAGAGATAGCATCCCACTTTATCGCCCTTGGTAGAGTGCTGTGGCGTCACACAGCTCACAGCAACCTCCAACTCCTGGGCTTAGGTGATTCTCCTGCCTCAGCCTCCCGAGTAGCTGGGACCATAGGCGCCTGCTACAATGCCTGACTATTTTTTGTTGTTGCAGTTCGGCCAGGGCTGAATTTGAACCCCCCACCCTCCGTATATGGGGCCGGCGCCTTACTGACTGAGCCACAGGTGCCACCCTTTTTTTTTTTTTTTTTGTAGAGACGGCGTCCCACTTTATCGCCCTTGGTAGAGTGCCGTGGCGTCACACAGCTCACAGCAACCTCCAACTCCTGGGCTTAGGCAATTCTCCTGCCTCAGCCTCCCGAGTAGCTGGGACCATAGGCGCCCACCACAACGCCTGGCTATTTTTTTTGTTGCAGTTTGGCCGGGGCCGGTTTCAAACCCACCATCCTTGGTATATGGGGCCAGCACCCTACTCACTGAGCCACAGGTGCCACCCAGAAAAAAAATTTTAAATAGTGAGTCTTTGGTTATTTTTTTGCAGCTTATTACCTCGACATTGAGAAGGATACAGAAACATACCTTTCTCTTAATCTAGAACTCTTTTAGGCCAAATGTCTTTTGTTTCAGATTTAACACATAGTTTACCCCTGCTTAGCTTCTAAAGTTAGATGAATATTTTTCTAGGATCCATTCATCTTATGTATATTTCCTTCGCTTTACTGTGGGCTGTTCTTGGACAAACCTTTTAAGATCACCTCCTTTGTGCCATAGACTACTTTAGGGGCTGATGAAGCCTGTGGGCTCCTTCATAATGTAATTTTTTAATTAATAGAGTCTCACCCTGTTACCCACAATGAAGTGCAGTAGCCCTATTGTAAGTCACTATAACCTTGAATTGCTGGGCTCATGTAATCTTTTTGCCTCAGTTTCCCAAGTAGCTGGGACTACAGGTTTATGCCACCATGCTTGGGGCATTTAAAAAAATTTTTTGTAGAGATGGAGTCTCGCCTTGGTGCCCAGGCTGGTTGAACTCCCAGCCTCAAGCAGTCTTCCTGCCTCAGCTTCCTAAAGTGCTGGGATTGTAGGCATAAGCCACTATGCACAGGCAATATGTTTAAAAATTATTATGGTCATATCAACGTGTATCTTTATAGGGTACATGTGATATTTTGATACAGGCATACAATGAGAATTAATCCAATCAGGGTAATGAGTGTCCATCACCTCACGCATTTAGAATTTCTTTGTGTTAGGAATATTCCGGTTCTGTTCTTTCAGTTATTTATTGTAAAGTAAACCCTAACTTGTTATAGTCATTGTTGTGTTATCAAATACTGTTTATTCTATTTGACTATATTTTTGCACCCATGAACCATACATACTTCCCTTTCCAGCCTCTAGGAACCATCATTTTCCTCTCCGTGAGATCAGTTATTTTTTAATTCTTAGCTCCCACATACAAGCAAGAACATACAAATTTTGTCTTTCTGTGCTTGGCTTATTTTGCTTAACATGATGTTCTCTGGTTCCATCCATGATGCTGTAAATGGCAGAATTTCATTATTTTTTGTCACTATGTATATATGCCACAATTTCTTTATCCATTCATTTGTTGATGGACACTTAGGTTGATTCCATATCTTAGTTATTGTACCTGGGTCATTACAAACGTTTTGAGATAAACAAAAGCTAAGCAATGTAAAATCCCTATGGACAGAAACAAATGAAGCCCTCCCAGAAACACCTATAAGCTGAGCAAGTTGAAACTTGCACAGGTGAATCAGAAAGGATGTAGTCAACTGTGTTTCTTGAAAGTGAAATAAGGGACCGTAACATAGTCTGTCTTAAATTTCTGCAGGGACTCACATATGTAAATAATGTGGAAGTAAACATGGGAGTGTAGGTATCTTTTCAGTGTACTGAATTTTCGTCTTTTGGGTATATGCCCAGCAGTGGGATTGCTGAGTCATATGGTAGTTTTATTTTTAGTTTTTTGAGGAGCCTCTATATTGTTTTCCATAGAATTATTTATTTTTTTGAGATAAGAGTCTTGCTTTGTTGCCCCAGGAAGAATACAGTTGTGTCATTGTAGTTCGTTGCAACTTTAAACCCCTGGGCTCAAGGGATCCCTGTTGTCTCAACCTCCTAAGTAGCTGGGACTACAGGCACGCACCATCACACCCAGTTAATTTTTGTATTTATTTATTATAGAGATGGAGTCTTTTTTTTGAGACAGAGCCTCAAGGTTTTGCCCTGGGTAGAGTGCTATGGCATCACAGCTCACAGCAACCTCCAACTCCTGGGCTCAAGCAATTCTCCTGCCTCCGCCTCTCAAGTAGCTGGGACTACAGGTGTCAGCCACAATGCCCGGCTGTTTTTTGGTTGCAGCCATCATTGTTGTTTGGCGGGCCAGGCTGGATTCGAACCTGCCAGCTCAGGTGTATGTGGCTGGTGCCTTAGCTGCTTGAGCCATAGGCGCCGAGCCAAGACTTTTTTTTTTCTTTGAGACACAAGTCTCACTTTGTCACCCTTGGTAGAGTACTGTGGCATCATAGCTCACAGCAACCTCAAATTTTGGGCTTAAGTGATTCTCTTGCCTCCGCCTCCCAAGTAGCTGGGACCACAGGCGCCCGCCACAACGCCCGGCCATTTCTTGGTTGCAGCTGTCATTGTTGTTTGGCAGGTCCCCCAGGCTGGATTCAAACCCGCCAGCTCAGGTGTACGTGGCTGGTGCCTTAGCCTGCTGAGCCACAGGCGCCGAGCCTAGAGATGGAGTCTTAACTGTCATTTAGACTGGTCTTGAACTCCTGAGCTCAGTCATCCCACTCTAGTCCTGTCAGTGAGCTAAGATTGGAGTTATGAGTCACCACACCCAGCCTAGAATATTGTTTTCTTCCCCCCCCCCCCCCGACCCTGGATAGAGTGCTGTAACGTCATAGCTCACAGCAACTTCCAACTCAGGCTCAGGCAATCCTCTTGCCTTAGTTTTCCTATTTTTAATAGAGATGGGGTCTTGATTTTGCTCAGACTGGTCTTGAACTCGTGAGCTCAAGCAGTCCATCGCCTCAGCCTCCCAGAGTGCTAGGATTATAGGTGTGAGCCACTATGCCTGCACTCCTTGAATGTTTTTAAATGAATAAAATACATAGGATTTTATTTACAAAGGAAACCTGTTAATATTGAAATAGATACCAAAATACTAAACAAAGTTTGTGATACAAAATTATACACTTTATTAATCATTAAATAAGATCTAGGGGCAGGTCTAATAAGTAATGTGAGAGAGGCTCAGTGCCTGTAGCTCAAGCGGCTAAGGTGCCAGCCACATACACCAGAGCTGGCGAGTTCGAATCCAGCCCGGGCCTGCCAAACAACAGTGACAATGAGGCGAGCATTGTGGCGGGCTCCTGTAGTCCCAGCTACTTGGGAGGGACGCTGAGGCAAGAAAATCGCTTAAGTCCAGGAGTTGGAGGTTGCTTTGAGCTGTGATGTACCCAGGGCGACAGCTTGAGGCTCTGTCTCAAGGAAAAAAGTAATGTGAAGGTAATGATCACAATAATATATCTGCAACATCTGTAATGTCATATGAAAGTGTTTATGACCTCTATTATGTTGGTAAGTCAGGTTTTGCTATATAACCTTGGGATTTTGGGGGGCCTGTAATTAAAACTGATAGAAATGTTAAATTGGAGGTTCATAAAAATACAGATGTAATTTTTTTCTCATTCAACTTAAGACCTCCCCCTCCAAATTCTGTCCAATGACTCTAGTAGTCCAATGTTAAGAACAGGCTTTAAAGTGAATAGGGTGATTCAGATGGCTAATTGGTTTGTATACTTTAAAAAAACAGATCGTAATTTCCTGATTTTTTTTCAATGCTGCTTCTCTCTTGCAGGTGTTAATAATACAGTTTTTGGAATAGATGCTATGAACCCATCTTCAAGAGATGACTTCACAGAATTTGGAAGGTTACTAAAAGATAAAATTACGCAATATGAAAAGTCACTATATTATGCCAGTTTTTTGGAAGTCTTA
>CAUYON010149220.1:0-13649 GCA_963573935.1 Arctocebus calabarensis
AGTTAGAAAGGAAAAATCCTGGTGGGATTTTCCAGGTTACTCCCTTAAGAGGATTAACTGCTTCCAAAAGTTAAAGGATTATTACTTAGCATAAGAATGCTAAGTAAAGTAGTTATGAGTTAAGCCAGTTGAATTTTAGCTGATAAAGATAGTTTTACGTAAGTGGTTATCTGTTAGTCCAATTTATCCATAGACCTGTAAGTACCAGGCGGTAAAGGGCCTGGGGTCAAGTTTAAGTCACATGTTTATTGATTAAGTCATAAGATTAAGTCGTATGCTTGTTGATTAAGTTATGAGCCTTTATAAACCTTGTTGGAAGAAATAAATTCGCTGTAATGCCTGAGCGAGCTTCAGCTGCTGAATGCCAGAGCGAGCTTCAGCCATCAATCATTCCGTCTGTGGTGCTGCTTCTGCGTCATTGATCTGGGGGCTGGGTGGCAGCAAAAAACATGGACTATCAAAACTCATATAAAAAAGAATTAAAAAATAGAAATACTGAATTTGTAATAAACTGTCAACCAATAGAAATGCATACCCAGATAACTTCAGTGGTGAATTTTATCAAGTTTTAAAGCCGAAACTAAGCAGGTGATTACTCACTCTTTATTGCCCTGGACCAACCTTGACAACTATAGTGATACAGTGAGATATGAAACATAGGAGAACAGCAGTGTTAAATGCTGATGATATATCTGCCCCTCTCCTACCACATCAATCTTTTGGAGTAGAACGTAAGTGCTCCATCCAAAGACCTCGCCTCTCTTGAGAGATAGGAGAGCTCTCAGCAAGACATAGCAGGTGAGTCACAAACCTCTTTGTCTTGACTTAACAGGTTTCAGATGAGAAGGAACCACCATAAGAAATCTGACAACATGATAATACAAGCTGATACAATACCCCAATAGTCGCAATAGTTTGCTATCAAAGGACTCCAAATTAAAGGAAATTGTCAAAATGTCAACTATGGAATTCAGAATCTAGGCAGCAAATATGATGGAATACAATGGATGAAAAAGTTAAAAATCAAGGCAAAGGAACCAAAAAAGAAATGCAGGACATAAATGTACAATTCATTAAAGAAAAGATAACATAAGGAAAGATAGAACACAAAGAAATACTATTAAAAGAGTCACTTAGGAAAATTCAAACTAAAGCAAAAAGTTTCAACAACATACAAGAACAAGCAAAAGAAAACATTTCAGAGCCTGAAGAGAAGCCTTTAGAAGTAACCTGATCAGTCAACAATTTAGGAAAAAAAGAATTCATAATAAGTGCAAAAGTTATAGGACTTTGCAAAATGAGATAATGTGAAGATTATAATTATTCTAGAGTGAAATTAATGAAAAGTATGGAAAACTTGTTGGAAGGAATAATTGAGGAAAATTCTGATATCAAGATGGTCATCGAACACTTGAAAGATTTAAAGTGGATAGGACATCACACGGGCGTGTAGTCATCATTTTTGCCAACATCAAAGTAAAGGACAAAATTCTACAACCTGTAAGGTGAAAGCAACAAGTTACTTTCAAATAAAATAAAAATAAAAATCCATCACTAACAGCAGCCTTTTCAGCAGAGAACTTACAATCTTGAGACTGGAGTCCCATTTTTAGTGTTCTTAAACAGAATAACTGCCAGCCCAGAATTTGTATCCTATAACATTAAGTATAGTGTATGCATAAAGGAGAAATAAATTTTTTACCAGATATACAACACTAAGAAAACTTATTACATTATACTTTCCCTACAGTAAATTATTAGATGTGGTCCATACATGAAACAGAGAAATAAATACCCACCAGTATAAAAATACCCAAATGTTAAAGCTCATAGTAATGCAGTAACATGAGGGATTAAAGGAAAGCAAATATATATTATTCAACTATACTATTCAGAACAGTATCTCAAATATCAATACTACTAAAGAATGTAAACTTTATTCATGCTTGGTCTGCAAGAATAGATTAAAAACAGACACGCATGCAACACAATTATATGGTGTCTTCAATCATTTCATCTAATTCATGGGAATTCTCATAGACATAAGTAAAAGGATAAAAATAAATATTCCGTGCAAATGGAAACAAAAAGCTAGTAAATAGTGAAAGTATATGAAACTACAAATACATTTGTGAGAATGTTTTAAGTTATAGGCTACATTTTTTTGTTTGTTTGTTTTTTCAGGATATGGTGTTAAAATGTAACTTTAATTTGAGGAGCACAAAATGATATAACTAGTGACTGTAATACTTTCTGAGGACCCGAATTCATTGGAGAGATGCAGGTTTGCACTTCAACTTAGTATAGTTTTGCAGTGTTTTGGATGTTCATGGACATTGCAGCATGTGTTTGTCCTTCAACACTTCTTATAACTGCATAATACTTGATTATATATTTATACACCAATTCATCCTTTCATCTGTTAATGGACATTTGGATTAACTTAACTTTTGGCTGTCATCAATATGCTGTTATAAACATATTTCTACATGTATTTGTTTCAATATCTGGTTTTCATTTTGACAGCTTATGTGACTACGAATAAGTAGAACTTCCGGGTTATTCTATGTTTAACTTTTGCGGACCATGAAACTGTTTTCCATAATGATTGTGCCATTTTACATTACCACCAGTAATGCACAAGGTTTCTAATTTCTCTATAATCTCTGCTCCTTAACACATATCATTTTCTAGTTGTGTTTATTTTTTTCAGTAACTATCTTAGAAGGTGAAATTGTCATTATCGTTCTGACTTGCATTTTCTAATGACTAAGAGTGTTGAACTTTTTTTATGTGTTTGTTGGTTATTTGTATAGCTTTTTCAGAAAAATCACTGTTCATGCTTTTGCCTGTTTTTTAAAAAGGCTATTTGATATTGACTAATTCGTTTTTCATATATTATGGATGCTTTATCAGATACGTGCATAAGATTTTTAAAACGTTTTCTCCCATAGTGTACATTGTCTTTTTACTTTCTTTTTTTTTTCTTTACATGCACAACAGTTTGAAATTTGATAAAATCTGAGTAACCACCTTTTGTTACTGTTGTTTGTGATTTTTCTGTTTGTGCTCTAATTTTGAAAGAACTTTTTGAGGAATGTGTCTTCCTTCCTTACTGATTTAATTAATGGCTCAATGTATTTTAAGATACAACTTCATGTTTTTTTAAATAATTGTATGGTTAAAATTTTAACTATTTTTATTTATTATAAATATGTTTTGGTTCAAATTCAAATATAATCTGTAGAAAATCTCATGAGCACAAAAAATTACTAATGCAGTTGTCATGGTCATTAAATATTATAGCTACTTAGTATCAGAATGTTTTGGGGAAATAATCTCTTTAAGCCAAACATCTGTACTTTTAGGAATTATTTTTATATTGTTTCAAAAAATGCTAGATCTTTAAAAAAATTATTTTCAAATTGGAAAATAGGTAGCGGAAAATTGAAGAATGGATAACCAGGATTCTTGATTTGAAACCTCTGTCAGTTACTTTCCATGTGACTTCAGGCAATTTACTTTTTCAAACCCAGTTATTCATCTTCTCAATTGACAATTGACATTTCGAAATTCTCATATCTGATTTGATTGTATTAAAACATTGAAAATTTATAGAGATTAATAATTAGCACAAATTAAGTAAACCAAAGTTTAATTGTCATTGGTTGGCACTTGGATGTTGAAAAAACACAAGATAAAAAAATGAGTATAAAAAAGAAAAAAAAATTGATACCAATAATTTTGAATTATCTGTTTACATTTGGATAATTTAAAAGGAAGAAAATTCATGATGTCTTGATTATTTTATGAATTATACATTGAAACTCAGTTTGGTGCCATATAAGTATCAGTTGCTACCTATGGTTCATTCAAAAATGTGAAATATTATTTTGTGGGTGAATAAAGGATCACTATAGTGTGGCATCCTAGTATTGCATTCTGATTGTTAAAAGCCTTCACGCCGATCTGTGGTGTTAAATTGATATCTTCTGACTCTAACTATTAACTTGAATTGATATTTGACTCTACAAAAATGCACAGGAAATAAAGTATAACTTAAATTTATTTTGTTTATAAATCTAACACACTAGTTGAAATCGAAGCCTACAGAACTAAATAGATTATCGGAAGAGATGTGCTACTCTGCTGTCAAACCACCACCCAGAATAATCTTCAGAGGACTTTACCTATATTTTTAGAAATTTTTAGTGAAGAACATTAACTAGGTTACTGCCAAAATATTGTCCCCCTTTCTTCTCCACAAAATGGGATTCAATTTATTGTAGAATTTTTATGGCAATCATTTTTTGTGCATTCCCATCAGTCATATTACTGATATTGCTTAAAATTAATAGTTTTTCTTTCTTGTCTGTATAACTTCCTATTCTTCTGTTTATTTAAAATTTATATTTTTTTCTATAGATGTAGAGAAAACCTATTTTAGGAAAATAGATATTTTTCATTGCATTTGATTTAGCTTCATAATTAAAGAAAATATTACAATGAAAGTGATTTCAAAGGCTAAGTAGGTATTAGGGCAAGTGCTCTTGAAACTTACTGGGAACAAATGTTCTCTATAAACTACAGGTGCAGAGGATGGATGGTCTCACAGCAGCTCACCGTGACAACTTCCAAGTGACAGTGGGTAATCGCTCCTGAACCCCACACAAAAGAGCGAAATAAAACCTTTCATTCCCTATTCCTGCCATTCTTCAGTAATTTAGTTTTTACAGAGAGAGAATGCAAATCAAAATTACCTAGCTTTTTTCAAAAGCTGCCTTCAAATTAACTTTTTAAATATCTAAAATTACCAACCTGCAAAAACCGTGGACAAATCATGAGGGTTAGATGAATAAGGGGTAAATGAGATAACCGCTGTAACTTCTCTATGCTAAAGAACCAGTAGTGCCATCTATTGCTTCCAATATATGTTCATTCTACATAAAATTTTGTACCATAAAATGGCAGTATATGTCTGTGCTTTTATTTTAATTATTTGTACAACTGAGGTATCATAAAATTAATTGACTAATGTTATACTTCAGAATGTGTTATGTGTTATGTATAGAATATATTTATTACATATTATATGTATTAAATTTACTGTATTTTAGGAAATAGTGGTCATTTATCGGAACTAGTATCCTTTCTACATAAGTTTAACATTGTCTATGCAAGTATAAGGCCATACAAATAGTATGATGTACAAATACTGAGTACTAATTATAGATGCTGCATGTAAATGGTATTTAGCTTAGAAATAAACAAGCTGAATACACACACACATATGTAATTTCCAGGGAGACAAAGTGAAAGAGTTTTTATCTGGATGGCCATATGCCAAATTAAAACTTGCATTCATATAGGAGAAGTACAATGTGTAAAGGCCTATAATTTTAAAAAGTAAAATACCCATGCTGATGTTTTTAAAGATATTAAACTATCCTCTCCATTCTCAATAGAAAAAACATAAAGATAACCCTAGTTACTTTATCTAAGTTCAAGTCCAGAATAGCTAGATGAGAAACAATATTATTCATCAGATATGTGATTATAGATTATATAAATTCCCTCCCACATCCCTACATACGTTTTTGTACAATAGACACTGTATTAAAAACATCCATTTGGAAAATCAAAGTATGGGAAACTCAGAGACGTTTCTTGTCAATTGCAAATTTCAAAATTTGCTGAGCAGTCAGGAAAAACTCTCTGCAATCAGTTTTGATGCATCTATCTGGACGTTTTGAGACCTGTCCTCTAGGAGTTTCCTTCTGTACATTATCTGCTGCGGTCACACAGAGGTAGGCGTTTGAGAGCATGCCTACCCCATTTCGTATCACGACATTTAGCTTTCAGTGTTGAATATTCATAGGCTTTTGCTAGCAAGGCTATTTTTTGTGGTGAGAAATGAAATACATATTCCCCCAATTTTTGCAAGTTTTCCTTTATTTTATTGGAAAATTTACATTTGCTTACCTCCAGTAAATGCCATGTGCTAATATTGATAGCACATTCCCTTAATAGTGGGGTTCTTTGTTGTTATGCTATTGTTTGTTTCAAATCTGTTCTTTATGTCCTGGTGACTATACTCTTCAAACATTCCTATATACTAGGCAACAACAAGGTCATGATCATTGTGGCAGGAAAGGTGGAGACCTTCGTTAAGTAAAATGTTAAGAATGTTACTTAAGTAAAATGTTAAGAATGTTCCTTGGGATATTTTGAGAGATACACCATTTGCCAGCAGAGTCTGAAAATTTACTAGAACTAGATGGAAAAACAACAACAAGAAAATTATGTGATTTTTCTTCAATGACATATAATTTGAATTATGTGTTACTGTAGTCTTTACAAAATACTTACACAAGTTAGTTGAGAAGCACTCCCCCGAATTGGCAAAGTACAAAAAGGGCAACCAGTGGGCTGAAGCAGCTCTCTGAGCAAATAATTTTTGTGCAAATTAAATTTTAGCCTTGGTTTTTGTTTTTAAGGTAGGTGTAGACTTGTATAAGAAACCAAGGTTTAGCTATCAGCCTCAGCATGCCCTTTAGGGTAAGAGCCTCTGTACCCTCTGCAATGTATTTTCATTGTTACAAAGGGGTCGCGACCTACAGGTTGAGAACTGCTGGTCAATTTTTTCTCCCAGTCCTCTTTGGAGCAGGGTGATTTTTTTTTTTTTTTTTTACACCCAGCCTAAGATGATCTGTGGTAGAACTTTGCTTACAGAAGGAACAAATAAAAATCACATCATTTTGTTGTTGTTTCTTCCATCCAGTTCTAGTAAATTTTTGGACTTTGCTGGCAAATGGTGTATCTCTCAAAATATCCCAGGGAACATTCTTAACATTACTTAATGAAGGTCTCCACCTTTCCTGCCACAATGATTATGACCTTGTTGTTGCCTAGTTTTACACTCACTAGTGAGATGCCATTTAGATTTGGAAATCTTTTCAATTTTTTAAAATTTTGTAATGTACTACATTTTATTACATTTTGTATCAAAATTTCTTTTGGATAGAATAGAAGATGGCTGACTTTAGCAGGTTTCTTTCACCTTGTGCTCTGTTGTCCATAGTGTGTGTTCCCTGTCCAGATGCTTAAAGGTCCCTACCCACCGGACCAACATTCGACCTTTCATTGAAGGAGACAATGAGAAAGGTCTGTCTTTCTTACTAAGGACCAACCTAACATGACAAATGTCTCTTCTACTTAGCAATCACTGGTTGGACCCTAGCAGTATGTCCACCCCCACTATAACAAAAGGTAAACAAGATAGCCTTTTGTGAGCAGCTCTGAAACATAACAAAAATTCTATTGTTATAAAAGAAAAATAGTTCTGAAAGGTATAAATAGAAACCTATGGAAAGCATAGAATTTTAATAAGTTCATAATATAATTAAATACTAACTTGGAGAGTCTAAATGACTATTACAGCCAACAAGCTATATTTTCAATTTACATCATTGGAGAAAGTATAAAATAAACTACTTATCGCTATTTTTCCACATATGTATTTTCAAGTTAAATTTAGAGGGTAAAAGTTTACTTTTAATTAAATAAAAATTTGACGTGTATTTCAGGGTATCAAATTTGATATTTACGTATATGTACACACATACATAAAAGATGACATTCAACAAAAGAGTGCGATAAAATAAATGAACTGTTGTATCTATAATTGAGTTTTCCTAAGAAATCTTCCCTTCACTCTTCCTCTTTAGCAAGGCCCTTTGTAATATCTTGCAACAGCTGAATGTTTGACTAATGTCCCATAAAATGCACAGCTTGCTATTATAAATGACCTCAATTTTAGCAGAAAACTGTGTAGACAATATAATAGGTCACACACTAACTACAAATTATCTTTTGCTAGCATGGAATGCAATTTAAGACATGTAAACATACATTTAAAAAAAAACTTTCCTTTTGAATTTCACTAAGATTTTCTCATAGTTAAACATGTACCAGAATGTGTTGTTCATAATTGTCACTGAAAAATTACATTTGCTTGATAAAACAGTAATAAAATAGAGACTGCTTCACTTTGCTCTCACTGAAATGTAACATGCTTTAGTATTCAATCAACAACAGAAGGGCCCATATTTGACAATAAAACATGACTAAATACATTTTCATCAGAAAAAGATTTTATTCAAATATCACTTCTATGTGTTTGAAAAGAAGTATTTGATGAATTGAGGATGGGATAAAGGTGAGTGAGGAGAGTAACATCAAACCATATTTTGAAAATTTAACAATTATTTGTCTTTGAAGTTTTATTTAAATAAAATTATAATGTAACAAAAACAAATTTTGAATATCTCAAGTTCATTCTCTATTGTAATATAAGTAACCATATATCAGGAAAATTGACAAATTCATACTATCTTATATTATATTTTTTTTTACCTTTCAACTCTTTTATATTATATATCAACACACAGAGAACTACTTCATAAATATTTTGTAAAATCTTGCAATGAATATTCTGTAAATAAAGATACATTTACCTACTATTTCCTCCTAGGATACTTGTTGCCGTGGTTCAAACCAATCATCCCAGCATTCTGGGAGGCCAAGGTGGGAAGATTGCTTGAGGCCAGGTGTTTGAGACCAGCTTGAGCAAGAGTGAGACCCTCTCTCTACTAAAAATAGAAAAATTAACAGGGCATTGTGGCAGGTGCCTACTGTCCAGGCCACTTGGGAGGCTGAGACAAGAAAATTGTTTGAACTCAGGAGTTTGAGGTTGCTGTAAACTAGGCTGATGCCATGGCACTCTAGCCTGGGCAATAGATTGAGACTTCATCTAAAAAACAAAACAAAACAAAAACTCCCCAAACAAACAATAACAAAAGAAACCCAAATTTCCCCCATATGTATGTATGCATGGTGACTTTCAGAGCACCCTGTATAGATTAATCCAAAGAGTTAATGAATTCGAGACACTTAAAAGAGCTTAATGCAAGGCAAGCATTCCATACAGCCTGAGATACTGTGATGTTTTACTTGTCTGTATCATACTTACAATATCTGTGGGTAGAATCAGATTATTTTCTAAGAGCACAGAATTAGCCCATACTTTCTCCCTATTTGCCATCAATTACTTTCAAAATAGTTTTAATGCCCATGTTGACATAGTTGCAGGTAGGTATTACTTATTTAGGCAAATTAAGGAAGACAATTTATCTTCTGCTACCTGTGTTTTTTCAGTATGATTAATATATTCATTGGGCCACAATAGTGAGTATTTTACTTTCAAAAAAGGCATATCCTTTGGAAGAGGCAAGATAGCTTTTCTAGAATTAGACTATCTCAGTTGAAATTCTAGCTCATCCTCCCACTGATATTGTAATTCTGGTAAAGTTAATAAATCTATCTAGGTTTTGCTTGCTTATTGATGATAATGCAAATATGGATAAAGTACATACTTTCCAGTGAAAATGTGCATAGGGTGTTTAGAAGAAAGTTTGGTACAGAATAAAATTGTAATTAAGTGATGTCAACCTTTGTGGCTACTTACTGTTCTATTGCTGTTACTTCTTTAATGCTTTAGTAAACAATAAGCCAAAGTAAAAACATAAAATATCTTTTTTAAGTCTAATAATAATTTTAGGTAATCTAGAGGGTGTCCCGAAAGTCCCCTGTAAAGTTGCTATACCTAGGGAAATGGAGAAAATGTAACTAAACATACCATTAATTACAAAATATTCATTATAATATTATGCAAAATATTTACAAAACATTATCTACATTTGGCCACCTCTTTGTAAAATTTCATAATGAATACTTTGTGAATAATGGTACTTTTAGGTACAAGTTTCCATTTTCCCTATGGATGGAGACGTGATGGGGCACCATGTATTTCGGGACACTGTTTATTATCATTTTCATTTTTTCATTTTGTTTTGTTTTTTGCAGTTTTTGGCCATGGCTGGGTTTGAACCTGCCACCTCCGGCATATGGGGCTGGCGCCCTACTCTGTTAAGCCACAGGCGCCACCCTATTTTCACTTTCATTAGAATAAACTATTGTTTCTATATGTAGTTCTGAATAGCCAGTGGTTATCAACTTAAAATCAGAGACTTGGTAAACTTAATATATTGGTTGAGTGGTGTGCAAAATCATTCTTTTTTTTCCTGTTTGTGATGTTTTTGTATAAAGAATGTGAATGTAATGGTGAATGGCATGAGGTTACAGACTGGGCAATGTTCCCTAAAAAGAGGGGTAAACATGACAAAGTAGCCTTCCCCCTAAAATAGAAAAGGACTATAGGTATAGTTTAGGCTAATTGATATTTTAGAAAAGATTATTTTTCTATCCAATATTTAAATATGTTATTTTTACTCCTCTTTATTACTTCTCAAAATTCACATTTGGGTCACTATAACATTCTAGATCGGGATAGCTGCCTTTGCCAAATTGTCCCAATAAAATGTTTAATAATACTAATAAAACATCTGCTGAAATAGTCAAGCTGTGAGCTGGAATATCTTTTTTATTTCTATTTTCTCCATTAAGAATTATGAGTACATTAAACAATAGTCATTCTATTGTATTTAGTCAGAGAAGAATTTTTAATATTATTTAATATTAATAGCCATAGTTCTTAGTGTAAAAGATTCTATTCTCTCTACTTAATTATCTTTATATATTTATTTAAAAATATAAGCTTACAAAACCTTCCAATTTTTATGTGTGATAGAAGGCAAAACATTTTCCATTAGCTATCCTAGTTTATATATAATACCACATATAATACACCACAATATTGATAAATAAAATTCAAATCTTTACAATACTCACACCACATAAAGTCAATTATAATTAATAAGTTGTCAGGTGACACCTGTGCTCAGTGGGTAGGGTGCTGGCCCTATATAGAAAGTGTGGCAGATTTGAACCCAGCCCCAGCCAAATAAATAGCCAGATGTTGTGGTGGGAGCCTGTAGTCCCAGCTACTTGGTAGGCTGAGGCAAGAGAATTGCCTAAGCCTAGGAGTGGGAGGTTGCTGTGAGCTGTGATACCACTGCACTCTACCAAAGGCAGTGATAAAGTGAGACTCTATCTGTAAAAAAAAAATTAATAAGTTGTCAACATGATCAAAATTATGTTAATACTTTATGAAAGCATATCGCAACTGAATGAAAAATATATTATTTTTCTTTCATACAGAGGAAAGGAAGTCCTTATTGAGAGTTCTTACTTTTTATATTATTTTCATTTCCATAATTGCTTCATTTTGTAATATTGCTACAAGCTAATGGGGGAGAAAAATTTGTTAAATTTGCACAAAAGAAGGAAATTATTACTGTGTTAATTTGAATTTGCTTTAATTTACCACAGTTTCTAATAAGAACCTTGTAGCTCAACATCTTATCTTTATTCTCACATCTGTCATTTAACTCATAAGAAACAGGTGCTCAAATTGAATGATTCACCAAATTGAAATTATCATTCCATCATTTTTTGATTATTATTCTTTAAATTATTTCCTTTCTAACTTTGGGTGCTTTCAAAAACTTTGGGAGGGCAATTAGTGGGAACACACCTAAGGTGCATCTTAGCAGGGTACTGGCGAAACTTATTAAAGGTAGAGTATTAATGTCTTTATATAGTGATCAAGAGTCTTTTCTTTATGAGCTTATGAAAAAGAACTTTCCAGACATGCCAAGAGATTCTGAAATTTAGATAGCAGTTTCAGAACCCCAGCATGACTCAACCTGAATAAGACATCCCCCAGGCACATCATAATTAAGTTCACTAAACTTAATATGAAGGAGAAAATTATGAAAGTAGCCAGACGTAAGAAATCCATTACCTACAAGGGAAAGAATATTAGAATAACTTCATATCTCTCTGATCAAACTTTTCAAGCTAGAAGAGAATGGTCATCGACTTTTAATCTCCTAAAGCAAAAGAACTTTCAACACAGGATTCTGTACCCAGCTAAACTGAGTTTCAATTATGATAGAGAAATTAAATACTTTAACGACATCCACATATTGAAGAAATTTGCTATAACTAAAACAGCTCTACAGGATATTCAATGACCTATACTCCATAATGACCAGAGTAATCCGCCACCACAAAAGTAAACTCACCCAGAAACTTTTTGTGAAATTTCAACTTCCAAAGTAATGAAAGGATTAAAATGTCCACTGGACTTTATAAAGATTTATCATTGTTTTCAATTAATGTGAATGGTTTAAATCTTTATGCCTAAAGAGGCATAGGTTGGCTGACTGGATACAAAAACTCAGGCCAGCTATCTGCTGCATACAAGAATCTCATCTTACCTTTAAAGATAAATTTAGACTCAAGGTGAAGGGGTGGAGGGATGGTCATCTATATTCCAGGCAAATGGAATACAGAAGAAAGCAGGTATTGCAATCTTATTTGCAGATACAATAGGCTTTAAACCAACCAAAGTAAAGAAGGATAAAGACGAACATTTCATATTTGTTAAAGGTACTACTCAATATGATGAGATGTCAATTATTAATATCTATGCACCCAACCAGAATGTGCCTCAATCTATAAGAAAAACTCTAATAGACATGAGCAACTTGATTTCCTCCAGCTCCACAGTAGTTGGAGATTTTAATACTCCTTTAGCAGTGTTGGATAGATCCTCCAAAAAGAAGCTAAGTAAAGAAAGTTTAGATTTCAACTTAACTTTCAAACAACTGGATTTAACAGACATCTACAGAACATTTCATCTTAATAAAATTGAATGCACATTCTTCTCATTACCCCAAGGAACATACTCCAAAATCAATCACATCTTAGGTCACCAGTCTAACCTCAGTAAATTTAAAAGAATAGAAATTATTCCTTGCATCTTCTCCGACCATCATGGAATAATAGTTGAACTCAATAACAAAAGGAATCTGCATACTCATACAAAAACATGGAACTTAAATAACCTTATGCTGAAGGATAGATGGGTCATAGACGAGATTAAGAAGGAAATTACCAAATTTTTGGAACAAAATGACAATGAAGATACAAATTATCAGAACCTCTGGGATACTGCAAAGGCAGTCCTAAGAGGTTAATTTATAGCATTGCAAGCCTTCCTCAAGAAAACGGAAAGAGAAGAAGTTAACCACTTAATGGGACATCTTAAGCAACTAGAGAAGGAAGAACATTCCAACCCCAAACAGAGCAGAAGAAAAGAAATAAGCAAAAGTAGAGCAGAATTAAATGAAATTGAAAATAAAAGAATTATACAACAGATCAATAAATCAAAAACTTTGTTCTTTGAAAAGGTCAATAAACTAGATAAACCTTTGGCTAACCTAATCAGGAAAAAAAGAGTAAAATCTCTAATTTCATCAATCACAAATGGTAAAGATGAAATAACAATAGACTCCTCAGAAATTCAAAAAATTCTTAATGAATATTACAAGAAACTTTACTCTCAGAAATATGAAAATCTGAAGGAAATTGATCAATACTTAGAAGCACACCACCTACCAGAATTAGCCAGAATGTAGTGGAAATTTTGAACAGGTCTATATCAAGTTCTGAAATTGCATCAACTATACAAAATCTCCCTAAAAAGAAAAGCCCAGGACCAGATGCCTTCACGTCAGAATTCTACCAAACCTTTAAAGAAGAACTAGTACCTATATTACTAA
>CAUYON010149223.1:0-12625 GCA_963573935.1 Arctocebus calabarensis
CCTGTAGTCCCAGCTACTCGGGAGGCTGAGGCAAGAGAATCGCTTAAGCCCAAGAGCTGGAGGTTGCTGTGAGCAGTGTGACACCACGGCACTCTACCCAGGGCAATAAAGTGAGACTCTGTCTCTACAAAAAAAAAAAAAAAAAAAAGACATGTGCTAGTTGTTAGAGGCAGCAGAGCAGAGGGATTGAGAACACTATTACCAATCTCAGCTCTGCTGTTTTGCAACTGTGTGACACCATGTATCCCGCTTTATCTTCTTAACCCTCAGTTTCTCATCTGTACTCCTCACCATAGGACAGCTGTAAAAATTCACATTTATAAAGTGCTCAACAGTGGCTAGAAAGGAAGAGTGTTTGGTAACATTGGATCGTATTAGCTATATATTTTTATAGATGCTTTTATGTAACCGTTCTAATTTAAACATTCCATTTAAATCAAAATAACAGCCAGGAGTGGTAGCTTACACCTGTGATCCCAGCACTTGGTGTGGCTGAGGTAGGAGGATTGAGGTCAGAAGTTTGAGACCAGCCTGGGCAACATAGTTAGAAGCCTATACCTACAAAACATAACAAAATTATCTGGGCCTTGTAGCGTACACCTGTACTCCCAGCTACTCAGAAGGCCGAGAGAGGATTGCTTAAGCTCAGGAGTTTGAGGTTATAAGGAGCCATGATGGTACTACTGCAGTCCAGCCTGGGTGAAAGAGTGAGACCTTGTCTCAAAAAAGAAAAATAAATAAAATAAAATTAGAAACGTTGGACTGGGAGCTGTCACTCATGCCTAAAACCCCAGTGACTGGAGAAGCTGAGGTGGGAGGATGTCTTGTGCCTAGGGGTTCAAAGTTATAGTGAGCTGTGATGATGCCACTACACTCCAGCCTGGGTAACAGAGTGGGACTCTGTCTCTAACAAAAAGAAAAAAGAAAAATTGTTTACGGTACCATCTAGAGCAGAGTTGCAAACTTTTTATATTGGGTCCAATAGTAAATATTTTCAGTTTTATGGGGCCACATGATCCCTGCTACAGCTACTCACAGTTACTTTGTGCTATGTTACAGCACAGAAGCAGCCCTAGCCCATTCATACATGAAAAAGCATGCTGTGTGTATGGCTCAGCGCCCGTAGCACAGTGGTTACGGCGCCAGCCACATACACCAAGGGTGGCGGGTTCAAACCCAGCCTGGGCCCCTAAACAACTGCAACAAAAAAATAGCCAGGCGTTGTGGCGGGCGCCTATACTCCCAGCTACTTGGGAGGCTGAGGCAAGAGAATTGCTTAAGCCCACGAGTTTGAGGTTGCTGTGAGCTATGACGTCACAGCACTCTACCAAGGGGGATATATTGAGACTGTCTCAAAAAAAGAAAAAGTATGCTGTGTTTCAATAAAACCTTATTTACAAAAGCAGGTAGGTAGCTGGAAATGCTCTGTAGGCCATGATTTACCAACTTGTATTCTAGAGGCCAACTGGATCTGGCCAACTTCTAGCAATATGCTGTCCCTACTCTAGAAAATAAAACATTCTTGACCCCAGGGAGACACCGTCAGAACAATGGAGAAACTGATGCCCAAACCATCAAGTCAGACATGAACATCACCTGGCTGAAGACACTCAAACTGGTCACTTTGTTGCTCCGGGTAGGGTGCTGTGACATCATAGTTCACAGCAACCTCAGATTCTAGGGCTAAAGCAATTCTCTTGCCTCTGCCTCCCAAGTAGCTGGAGTTACAGGTGCCCGCCACAACACCCAGCTTTTTTTAGAGGTGGGGTCTCTTTCTAATTCAGGCTGGTCTCGAACTTGTGAGCTCAGGTGATCTGCCCACCTAGGCCTCCCAGAGTGCTGGGATTACAGGCATAAGCCACTGCGCTCATGCCTTTTTCTTTTCTTTTCTTTTCTTTTTTTTTTTTTTGAGAGTCGCACTCAGCCCTAGAGTCAAAGCTCACAGCAACTTTAAACTCTCAGGCTCAGGTGATCCTCCTGCCTCAGCCTCCTGAGTAGCTGGAACTATAGGCATTTGCCATAACGCCCAGCTGGTTTTTCTGTTTTTAGTAGAGAGGGGGGGTCTTGCTCTTTTCAGGGTGTTCTGGAACTCTTGAGCTCAAGAAATCCACCCGCCTTGGTGTGCCAGAGTACTAGGATTATAGGTGTGAGCCACCATACACAGCTACTGCCTGGCTAGTTTTTCTGTATTTTAGTAGAGATGGGGTATCACTCTTGCTGAGGCTGGTCTGGAACTCTTGAGCTCAAGGAAACCACCCACCTTAGCCTCTCAGAGTGCTAGGATTACAGGTGTAAGCCACTTTCTTTTTTGTATTATTTTCATTTATTTATGTATTTTTTTTTTTTTTTTTTGGTTGCAGCCATCATTGTTGTTTGGCGGGCCCGGGCTGGATTCGAACCTGCCAGCTCAGGTGTACGTGGCTGGCGCCTTAGCCCATTGAGCCACAGGCGCCGAGCCTATTTATATTCTTGGAGCCGGAGTCTCACTGTGTTGCCCAGACTAGATTGCAGTGGCACCATCATAGCTCACTGAAAACTAGACTTAGGTGCTCCTCCTGCCTCTCAGCCTCCTAAGTAGCCGAGACTATAGGCTCTCGACCACCACGCCTGGCCACCTAGTACCGCGTTTTATGATACTTAGAAATACTGTATGATCTTGGGTGTGTAACCACAGCTCCATGCTTCTTGGAGGCTTTTAGGGATGCTGCTGACGCTTATCCCTGGAAAGAGCCAGACTCTAGCAGTGGTCCTCTGTCTTCAGGTGCCTCCCCAACCCCCTCGGGGCCTCCACCCTAGCGCAGCTGCCCACAACTCCGAACTGCAACTGGTTCCAGGCCCACCTGAGCCCCAGCGGAGGCCCATTAGGGCCCTGGCGCCCCACGAGGACCTGTTCAGGCAGGCGCCGGGTGGCGAGCGGGACAAGGCGAGCTTCGTGCGGGCGGTGCAGAGCTTCGGGCAGCGCAACGTGCGCAAGCGGGGCCACGTAGACTTCATCTACCTGGCCCTGGGCAAGATGCGGGAGTACGGTGTGGAGCGCGACGTGGCTGTGTACAACCTGCTGCTGGACGTCTTCCCCAAGGAGGTCTTCCGGCCTCGAAATGTCATCCAGCGCATCTTCGTCCACTACCCACGGCAACAGGAGTGCGGGATTGCCGTCCTTGAGCAGATGGAAAACAATGGTGTGGTCGGCAGGATAGCTCTGGGACTAGGGTGTGGGCTGCCTCACAGCTGGCAGACCCCCTCCTTGGTCTAGGGTCCCTCCTTCCTCCTTGGCTCTGGTCTCCCTCTGTCTTGCTCCCCACCCTCTCTTAATCTCTCTTTTTGAATATTAGTTATTAGGATATTTACTATATATATTTTTTAGAGACTGAGTCTCACTTTGTTGCCTTTGGTAGAGTGCTGTGATGTCACAGCTCACAGCAACCTCCAGCTCTTAGGCGATTCTCTTGCCCCAGCCTCCTGAGTAGCTGGTACCACAGGCACCCACCACAACACCTGGCTATTTTTTTGTTGTTGTAGTTTGACCGAGGCAGAGTTTGAACCCACCACCTTTAGTATATGGGGCCAGCGCCCTACTCACCACTGAGCTACAGGCGCTGCCCTATTTACTTTTTTTTTTTTTTAAGAGACAGGGTCTCCTTACATTGCCCAGGTTGATCTTGAACTCCTGGCCTCAAGCAATCCTCCTGCCTCAGCCTTCAAAATTGCTGGGGTTATAGGTGTGACCTACCATGCCTGGCCTTTCAGTCTGCCTTCTGTCTTTCACCTCTTTCTCACCTCCCTCTGACATTTCCTTTATAACACTCCCTGATTCTTTTCTCCTCCTGTGATCAATTCCCCCCTGAGTTCAATGTTCTCCATTTCCCCTCTTTGTTCCCTCCCTGAGCCTCTTCTTGCATCTGCTTGGCACAGGGGTGATGCCTGACAAGGAGACAGAGTTCCTGCTGATTCAGATATTTGGACGAAAAAGCTACCCCATGCTTAAGTATTTGCGCATGAAGCTGTGGTTCCCCCGCTTCAAGAACATCAACCCCTTCCCCATTCCCCGAGACCTGCCCCAGGATCCTGTGGACCTGGCCCAGTTGGGCCTACGGCACATGGAGCCCGACCTTAGTGCCAAGGTCACCATCTACCAGGTATTTACTTTTTTTTTTTTTTTTTTGAGACAGAGCCTCAAGCTGTCACCCTGGGTAGAGTGCCATGGCATCACAGCTCATAGCAACCTCCAACTCCTGGGCTCAAGCGATTCTCCTGCGCCCGCCACCAAACCCAGCTATTTTTTGGTTGCAGCCAACATCATTGTTTGGCGGGCCCCCAGGCTGGATTCAAATCTGCCAGCTCAAGTGTATGTGGCTGGCCCCTTAGCCACTTGAGCCACAGGCGCTAAGCCTAGGTATTTACTCTTGCCCATGCCTTCAGCCACCACCCCAGGCCAGGCCCCACAATTTCTCCCCTGAGAAATTTCACCCCCTCAGGCACTCAGAGTGATTGTGATAAAACCAAGCCTGATTCCCTGCTTGAGTCCTGCAAAAGATTCTATATGGCCCTGACCTGAGTGGCACAGCTTAACTTCTGTGTTACTCTGTTTAGGTTACTCTAGCAAAACACTGTAGAATGAGTAAGTTGGGTTTTTTTGTTTTTTTTAAGAGACAGAGGCTCAGTTTATCACCCTTGCTTGAGTGCCATGAGTCACACAGTTCACAGCAACCTCCAACTCCTGGGCTTAGGTGATTCTCTTGCCTCAGCTTCCCGAGTAGCTGGGACTACAGGCGCCCATCACAATGCCCAGCGATGTTTTTTTTGTTGTTTCAGTTTGGCCAGGGCTGAGTTTGAACCTGGCACCTTGGGTATATGGGGCCGGCACCCTACAGACTGAACCAAAGGTGCTGCCCTGAATAAGTTTTTTTTTTTTTTAAAAGAGTCTTGCTGTGTTGCCCAGGCTAGAGTGCCATCGCATCAGCCTGGCTTGCAGCAACCTCAAACTCCTGGGGTCAAGTGATACTTCTGCCCTAGCCTCCTTAGTAGCTGGGACTACAAGCGCCCACCATGACACCCGGCTAGTTTTCCTATTTTCAGTCTCTCTTGCTTGGATTGGTCTCTAACTTCTTCAAGGGATCCTCCCACCTCGGTCTCCCAGAGTGCCAGGATTATAGGTGTGAGCCACCATTCCCAACCTAGAATGAGTAATTTATAAACAGAAATTTATTGCTTGTAGTTCTGGAGGCTGGAAAGGCCAAGATCCAGGTCCCAATAGATTTGGTGTCAGGTGAGGGCTTGCTTTTCTGCTTCATAGATGGCACATGGCAGGGACAGATAGATAGGCCCCTTCATGTCACTTTTTTTTTTTTTTTGAGATAGAACCTCAAGCTGTCACCCTGGATAGAGAGCTGTGACATCACAGCTCACAGCAACCTCCAACTCCTGGGCTCAAGCGAGTCTGCTGCCTCTGCCTCCCAAGTAGCTGGGACTACAGGCGCCCGCCACAATGCCTGGCCATTTTTTGGTTGCAGCCGTCATTGTTGTTTGGCAGGCCCAGGCTGGATTCGAACCCACCAGCTCAGGTGTATGTGGCTGGTGCCTTAGCCCGTTGAGCCACAGGCGCCAAGCCCATGTCACTTTTAAAGGGCAGAAATTTCACTCATGAGTGCAGCTAATCACCTACCTCTTAATACTGTGGCATTGGAGAGAGGTTTTGACATACAAATTTGGATGGGATGAACATTCAGACCATGACAGCCACTGGCTTCTGCTTCCACTGCTCTCCCAGTTATTTCCCTCTTGTCTCCCAAGGCCTAGTACAGGGTCTTGCACAAAGCTGACACTCAACAGTGGTTTGTTGAATGACTGAGTATAACAGCAATCCCTGCCCCAGTGTCCTAGGGACCCTCATTCATGTTGGGTCACATGGGGGAGTCCAAATTGAGTTCCTCATAGCACTTGTCATCTATCTGGTCCTGAAGACTGGCCCCAAGTAATAGTTTCCTTTGGAGCCACTGATTCTGATCTGGAGAAGCCCAGGGTGCTATGGGAGCCCAGAGAATGCAGTAAACAGGGAGGGCTTCCTGGAGGAGGTGAGGTAAGCACTGTGAGCAGAGGGAACAGTGTTAAAGAGCTTGGTCTTGGACCTATTGGTCCAGAGATGGACCGATGTCTCCCAGCCAAATTTTTTTTTTTGAGACAATCTAACTTTGTCGCCCTCAGTAGAGTGCCCACAGCTGTGCTGTGTCACAGCTCACAGCAACCTCAAACTCTCAGGCTCAAGTGATTCTCTTGTCTTAGCCTCCCAAATAGCTGAAACTACAGGAACCTGCCACAACCTTTTTAGAGATAAGGTCTCTCTCTGGCTCAGGCTGGTCTTGAACTAGTAAGCTCAGGCAATCCACCCACTTTGGCCTCCCAAGTGCTAGGATTATAGGAATGAACCATTGGACCCAGCTATTCTTTTTAATTTTGATATTTTCTTTTTTTCTCACTTTATTGCCCTCAGTAGAGTACTGTAATGTCGCAGCTCACAGAAACCTCCAACTCCTGGGCTTAGGCGATCTTGCCTCAGCCTCTCGAGTAGCTGGGACTACAGGTGCCCGCCACAACGCTCAGCTATTTTTTTGTTGCAGTTTGGCAAGGGCTGGGTTTGAACCCACCACCCTTGGTATATAGAGCTGGCATCCTACCCACTGAGCCACAAGCGCTGCCCACACTTTAATTTTTTTGAGACAGAGTCTCACTCTGTTGCCCCAGACTAGAGTGTGGTGACATCATCATAGCTCACAGCAACTTCAAACTCCTAGGCTAAAGCAACTTTCTGCCTCAGCCTTCCAAGGAACTGTGACTACAGGCCTGCATCACCACATTTGGCTAGTTTTTCTATTTTTAGTAGAAATGGCCTCTGAATCTTGCTTAGGCCGGTCTCAAACTCCTGAGCTCAACGATTGTTCTTCCTCAGCCTCCTAGAGTTCTAGGATTATAGTTATGAGCCACTGTGCCTAGCCTCCCAGCCAAATTATGAAGTGAAAACTGCAAAAGGCAGAACATGTATATACTGTCCTGATATTGGAGATACAGTTTCAAAATCTAAGTTTTACTTCTGGACCTTTTCACTGGGCAGTAAGTATATTTATACTGATTTTTCATTTCAGTTATATCATCATGGAATTCTTTATTTTTTGAGACCGTCTTGCTTTGTCATCCCTGGTAGAGTGCAGTGGTGTCATCATAGCTCACTTTAATCCTTTAACTCCTGGCCACTATGCCTGGCCTATTTTTTTTCTTTTTTTAATTTTTAAAGATGGCAAAAAAAAAAGAATTAAGATAGGGTATGCCTCTGTTGCCCAGGCTTGAGTACAGTGGTATGATCATAGTTCACTGCAGCCTTGAACTCCTGGCCTCATATGATTCTCCTATTTCAGCCTCTGGAGTAACTGGGACTACAGGGTTTGTACCTTTTTGTTTGTTTGTTTGATGTATCACTCTGTTGCCCTAGGTAGAGTGTCATGGTGTCATAGCTCACAGCAACCTCAAACTTTTTTTTTTTTTGAGACAGAGTCTCACTTTGTCATCCTATATAGAGTACCATAGTGTCATAGCTCACAGCAATCTCAAACTCTTGGACTTAAACAATCCTCCTGCCTCAGCCTCTCAGGTAGCAGGGACTAAGGCATTCTCCGATATGCATGACTTTCTTTTTTTTTTTAGACAGAGCCTCAAGCTGTCACCCTGGATAGAGTGCTGTGGCATCACAGCTCACAGCAACTTCTAATTCCTGGGCTCAAGCGAGTCTCCTGCCTCCGCCTCCCAAGTAGCTGGGACTACAGGCCCCCATCACAACACCTGGCCATTTTTTGGTTTCAGCCGTCATTGTTGTTTGGCAGGCCCGGGCTGGATTCGAACCTGCCAGCTCAGGTGTACGTGGCTGGTGCCTTAGCCCGTTGAGCCATAGGCGCTGAGCTGGCTTTTTTTTTCTTTTTGTAGAGACAGAGTCTCACTTTATCACACTGAGTAGAGTGCCGTGGCATCACACTGCTCACAGCAACCTCCAGCTCTTGGGCTTAAGCGATTCTCTTGCCTCAGCCTCCCTAGTAGCTGGGACTACAGGCGCCCGCCACAGCGCCCAGCTATTTTTTGTTTTGCAGTTCGGCCGAGGCCGGGCTTGAACCCGCCACCCTCGGTATATGGGGCCGGCGCCCTGCTCGCTGAGCCACAGGAGCCGCCCGAAATAGAACAATTTTTTAAAACTCATGTGTATTTCTGGAATTTCCCACTTAATATTTTTAGACCTCTAACCTCAGCTAACTACAATAGGAGAAAATGAAACGCAGACAGTGGGGCATGGGGGACAACTGCTTGTACTCACTAAGTAATTTGTGGCAAGCAGCAATAGGAGAGAAGGCATCACGCCACTTTCTCTCCTGCCCTATGCTGTTCACTTCCTTTTCAAAACCAACATTGGACATCTTGTTAGTGATGTTATTCTAGTTTGGGGAAGAAAAGAAAACTACTTAGTAAAGAAGAGGAGAATAACAGCAGCAAGGTATACAAGAGTGGATTTTTTAGCTTCTTTCTCACTCTCCCATTAAGATAATTGAATGCAATTAAAAAAAAAAGCATGAGAAAAAAAGTGACAAACAATAATAAGAAGAAAAATCATCAATTAGTTATGCGTCATCAATCCCCTTATTTAAAAAAAAAAGGGGGAGAATTTTCTAATGGACACAACTGTTGAATTAAGATATCCACGGCTTTAACAACAGTTGAGAGTCCAGGCCCTGGAAATGTACAAGCAGAGACTCACCAACCACATGGCGAGGAGAATCTGGAGGAATTCAAGCACTAGTCCGGGGTTGTACACCTGTGAACCAGCCAGGTGCTGAGCATCATCTGCTCAGAAGGGAACCATAATTGATTGCATGCTCTGCAGTCACTGTCCGGAAATTCTTCATTTTTAGGACAAGAAGTTTACACTGGGGTGCAAAAATTATGTGGCTGGTACTAAGTATCACTAGTAATACGACTAATAGACACTTGAAGATCTTTCCTTTTTGTTGTTTTTTGTTGTTGTTGTTTGCTTTTAAGAAAAAGGGTCACTCTATCACCCTGGGTAGAGTGCTGTGGCATCTTAGCCCACAGGAACCTCAAACTCTTGGGCACAAGTGATCCTCTTGCCTCAGCCTCCCAAGTAGATAGGACTATAGGCTCTATCCACAACTGCTGGCTAGTTTTTAGAGATAGGGTCTCACTCTTGCTCAGTCTGATCTTGAACTCGTGAGCTCAGGCAATCCATCTGCCTGGACCTTCCAAGTGCTGGGATTACAGGTATGACCCACTAAGCCCGGCCTTAAAGATCCTTGTAATGAGGAAGTCCTTTGAATCTCTGCATGTTTGTACTCTGCCAATGCAGACTGAGAAATAACTTTTGCATAATAATGTTGACTTTATGGGGATTAGTAGCAAGAAATATCAAATAAATAAACCTATATTTTTTCTAATCAATTATGATTAACTAAACACAAGAATGTGACTTGGGCAAAATGGAACAGTCCTAATTCTTACAGTTGGGACAGTTGAACATAAAAATAGGCAGAAGAGCCAATTACTTCTATGACATCAGTGCAAATTGAAATGGCCAGATAGGCGATGTAGGACAAGATGGCCTGGGCAAAGGAAGCAATAACTCATGCAAATTTGGGAGGCCAGGTAGGCTGTAGCTGTGTACAAGGCCCACTTGAAATAGTTAATTGTATTAGTTTATTCATTTTTATCTGATGAAAATTGGACTTTTGAAAATTTACTGCTACATTAAATCCTTCAAAAAAATCTCATTCATATATTATAAGGTTTCTTAAAAACTCAGTAAAATAAGTTATAATTTTCACTTGTTTTTCTAACATATCTTCAGAGGAAAAATCTGAAGGCATCTCTGAAAGGGAAAACTCTGACATTAATATTGTCTTGATCCTCCTCCTTAGATGTCTCAAATATTCTCCACAGTGGGTGTGAGTGGTTTATTTCCCTTGACCCTCCTAAAATCCCCATTTGTAATACAGTGAAATCTGGAAAGCCCATATGGCTCAAGGCAATTTTCTCATGGAAAACACCTGCTAATAACAAACAATTTCTTTTGAGTTCCCTGGTGAAATGCAAAGCTCCTTTATCATAGAGGTTGAGAAAAAGGAATCAAAGGAAGGGAGCAAAGCCATATAAAGACTAAGGAAGATTCTACATAAATACCTTGATTTTCAGCATTGAACTTTAAGTTCTGCATTAAATGAAGCAGGTCACATTTATAGTACAAACAGAAATAATTGAATACTTATTGATATGTGAAAAATTGCTCTTCTTCTAACAATGTGAATGTTGGGAAAGTTGGCTTTATGGAAAGAGCTGATATAATAAATCCATTGTTAATGAGTAATTATGAAATTGACTTACTGTGTTAATCAAGTTTTTATAGAAAAGAATTGGCTCAAGTGATCACTATGGAAGTGTAATAAGGCCAAAATCTGCCTAGCAGACTGGATACCCAAGGGAAGCTTGCAATTTGAGTCCTAGTGCAATTCCTGGTGAACTCCTAGCTCAAGAGGTTGTCTGTCTTTTTCTATTAAAACTTTCTACTGATTGAATGATCCATTCACCTTATGGAGGACAATCTGCTTTACTCAAACTCTACCATTTTAATATCGATTTCATCTACAAAACACCTTTACAAAAATACCCTGAATAAAGTTTGAACAAATATCTGGGCACTGTGGCCTAGCCAAGTTAATACATAAAATTAGCCATCATACTTCCTTACAGAACTGTGGTTACTAGCACACATTTTTTAATGAAATTTTAAAAGTATTCAAAATAATTTACAAATATGAATAACAACATTTAATATTGTGGGAGCTACATTTCTGCATAATCTAGCACCTTAGTGAACTAGATGGAGAAAATAAACAGGAATTTCTCAACTCAAAAGAAATTTTCATATTAAAAAACAATCACACAACTTCTCCAATCTTCCTTTTATATCTTCTTTGAAGGAAAACCTGGTTGTTCAGATTCTGCTTCTGAGCACTCGAGGAGAGCATCTTTGTTTGTGCAATAAGTAGGCTCATTTAACCAAGGAAAAAGAACATGGGCATGACGAAAGAAAAATAAATATCTCATTATATTTATATATAATGAGAACAAATTATATATCATACTAAATAGAACATAGCTCATAAATGATAAAAATAAAGAATGTTCTATGATACTCATAACTGAAAAAACAGAATGCAGAGTAAATTGAGTTTTGGCTGATGAATGTTAAGAAAAAAAAAACCCTTTGTATCTAATGGTAAGAAATATTAGTCATACTAGATAGCCTAGGAAAAACATAGATAACTATGAATTATAGACTTCCAGTGGCCTATAGACCAAGACTTAATTCTTGACTCTCAAAGGATAAATGCATGCAGAATGTCTCAATTATAATTTAAAATTTTTAAAAGAACTCAGAAATACTCAAACATCTCCATTTTACTGGTAATAAAGAAAAAAGGATGAGTTAAATTTTGCTGCCAATAAAAATTAATTTGATAGGTATATGTTCATTCTAAATATATACTTCATTTAGGTTCACAACAAAAAAAATAAAAGTTCTATGTCTAGTATTATGGGGGTGAGGTGAAGGTGATTTGAACAACATTGTAGAATGCCTGTGATAAGAGTATCTAAAAATACTAAAATCTGCAATTTGAGAGCTCACTTGCTGGCCATAGAATTAGGTGTGCAGAGATTAAAATTTTTTAAAGTTTTCTTATTAGAAAAGGTCTTTGCACAAAGAATACAATGGCAATTTTACTAACACTAGGAAACACTTCCAGATATATCTCCATTTAAATTTCATGCAGCATAAGCCATGTACAATTGTTCCTCTCTTTCATCTTAAAGGATGTGTTTCAGATCAGAGTGTTAACCTACATAAGGCAATTAATTAGTTCTAGATTTATGCTGTGGCTTGGATTTGCTCACAGCATTCCATATGAAAGGCAAAACCGAAAGCATGGAGAATTATACAAGAAAATGCTTAACATTCAGAGGCTAAGATGTATGCTGTTGGAATGAGCTATTTGAGCCCTAGATTCCCTCTGCTGAACTAGCTGTGAGCTGCAGTTTACCTCACCGCTCTGGGTGAAGTACTGTTTCCATTTTCTTACAAAATGAAGGCTTTGGTATAAATCATCTCCAAAGTTCTTTCATCTATAAAAGAAAGACCAAAAATATATATATATATATATATATGAAATTAGAGACCTGCTAAAAGCAATTTAATTCTATGTAAGAAGGGTGTCAAGAAATTAAAATCTTTCATGCTTTACCCTAGAGTTTCAACCCCCAACAGACATGTGTCAAAATAAAAAAATTTATGAATATAAGCACACCACGTACTTTTACCAAAAGTGCTATAATGTTTCATATCTCAGCCGGACACAGGATGATGAAACAATTTATTACTCTTGATAGCTTTTTTTTTTTAATTGTTGGGGATTCATTGAGGGTACAAGAAACCATGTTACACTGGTTGCATTTGTTAGGAAAAGACCCTCTTACAATCGTGTTTTGCCCCCAAAAGGTGTGGCACACACCAAGACACCAAGAC
>CAUYON010149226.1:0-30528 GCA_963573935.1 Arctocebus calabarensis
GGTGGGCGCCTGTGGTCCCAGCGACTTGGGAGGCAGAGGCAAGAGACTCGCTTAAGCCCAGGAATTGGAGGTTGCTGTGAGCTGTGATGCCATAGCACTCTATCCAGGGTGACAGCTTGAGGCTCTGTCTCAAAAAAAATATGTAAATAATTATGTTTTTCAGATCAATAAATAATAAGATTAATTCTGGCAAGGGGAGACTGAGAGGAGGTTCTCACTCAGAAATTCTAGATTTTCCAGCTTTTAGTTTCACAAGAAAAACACACAACCAAAGAAATTCAAGTTCTTCCACAAAATGTTTATTTTACCTGTTGCAGGAGGCGGAGGATGGTGTTGTTTTGCAGCTGTGGCACATACTGCTGCAATTCTGGTTCCTTTTCAGGTTGTTCCCTAACCCAATTTAGAACCTATAATAATCCATTGAATTTTGAGAAAGTTAATACGTTCTACATTAACAAACTAAAACATCTACAATTCTTAGGTTTAACATAAAAAAATCACACAACACAAATATGACTCATGAGAACATTGATACTTATCTGAATGAAGGTGACTGACAGCAACAATTAAATTAGTCATGCTGCTAATTTACTTCCAAAGGTTTACTTCCAAAGATTTAGCACATAAGAAATATTTCTTCTTTTTCTATTGTCTATAAGATTTGGCATGACCGGTATTTTGAAATTATCTTCTATTTTTATTTATAAGTATCAGTTGAGTATTTTTTGAGACTTTGAAAAAAATAAAAAATAAAGAAATATCTTTTTTCTTGACAGAAAGAAAAAAAGACAATGAACTGTGCACTGAATTCACTTGATCTTAGCCAAATGGCTGAGAAGCGACTGTGCACTGAATTCAAACACAAACAACAACAATTCTCTCTTCACAAGTATAAATACAAGCTCCAAACCACACTAAGGCCAGCTCCATGGTAACATAAAAAGTACAAAAGGCTTACCTTTGTAACTCTCTCACAGAGTTTTAGTGGGTTAAACTCTACTTCTAGCCAATTGTACAGGTCTTTCACTTCTGGGACAACATACTGCAATACATTGAATCTGACCTATAGTAAACAAAACAAAAAGTGTAATTGCTAAAGGAAATTTTCCAACTGCGATCCTGAAATGAGCATAGATTAAATTATAAAATTAGAAATCTGGAAAATGATTTAAAGATTAGTCTCAACCCCCTTTAAATGTGCCAAAGAGGAATCCAAAGTACAACCAAGTTGAGTCATTTGTCCGACATTTTTAGTAAGAACACCCTTAAGGACTTAACAAGGAAATGAAAACTCTTAAAAACCCAATAAAATATTTACAAAGACACAACTGCTGTGGCCAACATATTATTATGTTATTACCAATAACAAGTAAAACTCCACACATCACAAATAACTTTACATAAACTGTCACACAAAAATTACTGTGACAGCACTATTCCCAGTAGCTCCAAACTGGAAAAAATTTCAAATGTCCATCACATCAACAGGATAGAAACACATGTTCATGTAATAAAACAGAAATGGTCAAAAAGGTACAGCTACATACAACATGAATAAATACCACAAGAATAGTAAGGAAAGAATTTCATGTATCATCTTAATTTGCATAAACTTGTAAGTTTAATATAAAATACAAAAACAGGCAAAACCAATCTGTGCTGTTTCAATTCAGGACAATTACTATTTCTGGTTAGTATGGGAGAGTGATGACTAGAAGGAATCTTTGGAGAATTCAAACATTAATTAAGTTAAGCTTAGTTTAATAGCTTTCAATTTATATGTGAATACAATTCAACTTCCTTTATAACAATACTTGCTTGCATAACCCTTCTTACCAAAGAAATTCTAACACTTCACTCCTTGTAACTATTCTTATCTTTACTGCATTAAGATGTGCTTAAATGTGTTCAAAGAAAATCCCCCAGCTCTACTTTCATTCCTATCTAGAAGAAATGCTTTAGATTCTCTATTTGACTTCCTTTCTAAATAGGGAATATGAAGTTATCATACTCTAGTACATTTCTCACTAAAATAAACTGCCTTTCTGACTTAAAAATCATTCTCCCTAACTTCATTAATCTGGTCTTATCCAGAGATAATGTAATCACTTTTTCAGATTCAGCCAAAGCTCAGGTGCTGACCTTGGATGTACAGTGAACTCAATGAAATTCAGAAATCAGCTAATCCAATTCACATAACATCAACCAGTACCTTTCTTTTTATTTTTTACTTTTTTTGAGACAGAGCCTCAACCTGTCACCCTGGATAGAGTGCTGTGGCATCACAGCTCACAGCAACCTCCAACCCCTGGGCTCAAGGGAGTCTCTTGCCTCCGCCTCCCAAGTAGCTGGGACCACAGGTGCCCACCACAACGCCCGGCCATTTTTTGGTTGCAGCCGTCGTTGTTTGGTGGGTCCGGGCTGGATTCGAACCCACCAGCTCAGGTGTACATGGCTGGCGCCTTAGCCCGTTGAGCCACAGGCGCTGAGCCAGTACCTTTCTTTGAAACTCCTACACACTTTGTGGGCACAATGAACCCCAATTTGTACTGGTGGCTGACCAAATGCTTCCTTACTGCTGATCTCTAAGTCAGTACCAAGAAATCATCTTTAACATCATGGTGTGATGTACATAAACATGGGATCAACAGACATGGATTATATTTTGTGGCACATTTCTCCAGCTTTAAAAACACAAATTTGGGGGAAAATGACAGAGATGAATTGCATCAGATTTTTTTAAGTATTCAGCAGTCTTCAGCTATGGTGTTTATTTTCCAATCAAGTGAAGTTATCTCCCACTGGAACATCTCAGCTTCTGCAGTGAAGAAAATTACTGTAACAGTTCAGTTCTTTAGTTTTTCTATTTGAAAAATCATTTAAATGATCCTTTGTTCACAGCTTTCCTTAATGACTGAGTGAACAGTTAGTATCTATATATTTGACTAAACTTTTTCCTAAGCCTCTATCATGGTTCATGTTTTTTATCACAATTAAGGGAAAAACCATCTGAATTACTTAACAGAGGTCAGTATCTCTGCGTGTGAATTACAGATGAAATATACAAAGAACCTCTTCCACTTTTACTTTTTGTCCAAATAAAGCGCATGGTGTACCAGATTTGAAGGTCGAGTACTGAGTACTTGGACAAGCTAGACGATACTAAAGCCTCACTACCATGTTGTGGCATGAAATTCTCTGGAGCACTGATCCAGCTTGGATCATTCCCAAGGGATTGTCATTGCCTGAATCATTTTCTAATTTTTGTAACATTGAGGCACCAGTGTGGGGAGTGAGGCTAATCTTGCATCCTCTTGACATTCTGCGCCATTTTTAGGAGAATCTTACATGTATTGAGATTTCACAAACAATAAGATCTGTAAAATACCAGCTATATGAAAAGGTACAGTTATGTGATGGCATAGTTTTAATTAGCTTCATCACCATTCACAATGGAGAATTATATCACATGGTGGCAGAAATAGGCATTTTTATGTGTTGCTTACATTTTACCTCAAATTAATTGTAGATATAGGATAATAAATAAAATCCATCCATGCCTTTCATACACTACAAAATCCTCCACAAATTCTGGCCAGGCACGATGGCTTACACCTGTAATCCCAGCGTTCTGGGAGTCCAGGTAGGTGGATTGCTTGAACTCAGGAGAGTTTAAGACCAGTCTGAGTAAGAGCAAGATCCCATCTCTACTAAAAACAGAAAAACTAGCCCAGCATGCCAAGTAGTCTCAGCTGCTCAGGAGGCTGAGGCAAGGGGATAGCTTGAGCCCAAAAACTTGAATTGAGGTTGCTGTGACCTACAATGATGCCATGACATTCTACACATGGTCACTCTGTCTCAAAAAAAAAAAATTAGGTGCGGCACCTGTGGCTCAGCGAGTAGGGTGCTGGCCCCATATATCAAAGCTGGCAGGTTAAAGCCCGGCCTTGGCCAAATAAAAAAATAGCCAGGCGTTGTGGCAGGCGCCTGTGGTCCCAGCTGCTCGGGAGGCTGAGACAAGAGAATCACCTAAGCCCAAGACCTGGAGGTTGCTGTGAGCTGTCTCTACAAAAAAAAAAAAAATTATATAAACACAGTGGATAATAAACTTAATACAAATGACATCGCTGTTATTACATTGAATCCTCATCAGTCCCATAAAAATGTATACAAGAGGGTGGTGCCTGTGGCTCAGTGGGCAGGGCACTGGCCCCATATACCGAGGGTGGTGGGTTCAAACTCTGCCTCAGCCAAACTGCAACAAAAACATAGCCAGGTGTTGTGGAGGGCACCTGTAGTCCCGGCTGCTCAGGAGGCTGAGGCAAGAGAAATCACCTGAGCCCAAGAGCTGGAGGTTGCTATGAGCTGTGAGGCCATAACACTCTACAACGGTGACAAAGTGAGACTCTTTTCTCTAAAAAAAAAAAAAAAAAAAAAAAATTTACACAAGACACAAAGTAAAACTGGGCTGTGGCAGCAGAATAACACATGGAAGCACATGCAGCAGAGAAATATCGTTCTGCAAGTTCTTTTCAGGAGTTGACTGCAAAGGGAATCTGCATCATTACTGTTAACACAGAAATGTCACAAAAGAAAAATGCCACTATCTAGAAAGTTTACTAGCTCTTCCCTAAATCGTTTCTTCTAGGAAATAAAGGCCTTTTCTCTGGCTTTTGCCCGAAGGGTATAGGTGCTTTCTTGGAACGCATTTAATTAATACCAGAGAGAGCTGTACTTGCCATTATTTCTCTGACTGCTCTATTCACAAAGTAGGGATATTGATGCTTTAAAACCCATGTATTATAAACATACTTCCTTACTGATTTTTCCTTCACACCTTCCTCTAGCACTTGTCCCTCTCATTTCCTTTTCCCAAAGTAATTTGCCAGAGGTAATCGCTACAATAACCACTAAGTCAAACTATGTGTAAACTGGTGTTCACAATAAATTTTCCACTGGAAGATTCCAACAGCCTTGGCGCCTATGGCTCAAGCGGCTAAGGCACCAGCCACATACACCTGAGCTGGCAAATTCAAATTCAGCCTAGGCCCACCAAACAGTGACAGCTGCAACCAAAAAACAGCCACGTGTTATGGCAGGCGCCTGTAGTCCCAGCTGCTTGGGAGGCGGAGGCAGGAGAATCGCTTGAGCCCAGGAGTTGGAGGTTGCTGTGAGCCATGATGCCACAGCATTCTACCCAGGGCGACAGCTTGAGGCTCTGTTTCCAAAAAAAAAAAAAAAAAAGAAAGATTCCAACAAAGTCAAACATTATAAAAAATAAATGTATCTTCAGCTCTACACTCTGAAACTGATGTAAAACCTGGAAGTTGGGTACGTAAATCTGGAAATTTGCATTTTAAAAAGTACTCTGTCTCAAAAAAAAAGTACTCTATTTAACACAAAATTTCACTGCACAATCCTGATTAAGAATCACTGCTTAACAACATAAATAAATGGGGCTGGCCACAGTATCTCACGCCTGTTAACTCTAGCATTCTGGGAGGCTAAAGCAAGAGGATCACTTAAGACAAAGAATTTAAAGTCCCTGTGAGCTATGACGCCACGGCACTCTACCATGGGTGACAAAGTGAGACTGTCTCAACAAAGAAAGAGGGCAGCGCCTGTGGCTCATTGAGTAGGGTGTCGGCCCCATATACCTAAGGTGGCGGGTTCAAACTCAGCCTCGGCAACTGCAAAACAGAAAAATAGCCGGGCATAGTGGTGGGCGACTGTAGTCCCAGCTACTCAGGAGGCTGAGGCAAGAGAATCGCCTAAGCCCAGGTTGCTGTGAGCTGTGTGACACCATGGCACTCTACCGAGGGCGATAAAGTGAGACTCTGTCTCTACAAAAAAAAAAAAAAAGAAGAAAAAAAAAAAAAATCAATGTTTGAAAGAGAAAAAAGTTGGAAACACTTTAGTTGTCCAAAATCAGCCCTAAATCTACCTTACCTTCCCATCAGTCTGATTATTTTTCCTGCAGCCCCCTAAAACACCATGACTCTTCTTGCCCATCATACCCTTTTCTCTGAGTGTCCACAGTATTCCTCACAGGCAGCCCAAGTCCTGTTACATCAAAGTTCACAATTTAATCCAGCTCACACGCTAGAAAGAAACTGTCTCAAATGAACACTGCTTATTTCACAACTGGTTACCTGTTCATGTATCAGAATCCCCTGGCAATGAATCAGAATTCCCAGTATTTAAACATTAATTGTTAAGCTGAAGTTTTCTGTCCAAAGCTATAAAAATGCTCACACCTGTAATCCTAGTACTTTGGGGAGACTGAGGCAGGTGGATTCCCTGAGCTCACGAGTTCGAGATCAGCCTGAGCCACAGCAAGACCTCGTCTCTAAAAATAGCCAGGTGTTGTGGTAGGCACCTATAGTCACAGTTACTAACGAGGCTTAGGCAAGAGACTCACATGAGCCCAGGAGTTTGAGGTTACTGTGAGCCACAATGCCATGGCACTCTACCAAGGGTGACAAAGTGAGCTCAGTCTCAAAAAAAAATAAAAAAATAAAAAAATAAAAAGATGCTCAAACTTATACTAACCATATCATTAATAAGGCCAATTCGTGTGGGTGGGGCTTGAAGACCTAGGAGTGTGGCAAGGCGACGTTGTTTCTCAACTATAATGCCATCCATGTCCAGAAGTCGAGCAATATCAGTTCTTTCAGGGGTAATAGGGATGGAAAGAGTGGCCAAAAGGACTCTAGTTGACATTCTACAAAGAATAAAATTAAATGTGTTAAGTCTGTAAATGGTATTTAGTAAGCAAAAAAGCATTTCTCTTTAATCATCTGGTAAGACAGCTAGTGACGGAGTATTTACAACACCATAGTGAACCATATTCACAGCATAGGACTAACTGAGAGAGAAATAAGCTATGCTCTAATGAAAACCTAAAGGATGAAAACTTTACATACCCACTATGGTTGATGTTTACATATGCATTATAGAAAAAATTTATGGTTAAATGGCAGAAAAGACACATTCATATACCCACATGTTCTTACAAAAATATTTGCAGTAGCTTAAGAAACTAAGAAACTGCATGGTAGTAAGAGGGAAAAAAAAAAGTAAAAAGCACAAGTAATCATAGTCATGGTAGTGAAGGGAAGACAGGAACCAAAAGCCAGAAAATCAGGATGAATTCAGATCACTATGGGATGCTAGGGATTGTGAATTTTAGAGGATAAGAGTCAAAAGCTATAATGTCACCTTCACTCTTTCCAAAACTGTGACTTAGGCAAGTTACTTAATTTTCTGAGTCATGAAGCCCACAGTGAAGATTAAACCCAATATACCCAATGGTCATGATTATCATAATAGTACTCTCTGAAGGAGGGTAAAAACCCCTATATCGAACAAATGTGCATGAGGCCAAGTGTGGTAGCTCTAGCAAGGTAGGAGAGGACCAATAGAGCCAAGAATTTCAAGACCAGCCTGAGCAACATAGTGAGACTCCCACCTATACAAAAAAAAAAAAAGAAACATGGACAGCTGGACATGGTGGTGTGTGCCTATAATTCCAGCTACTATGGAGGCTGTAGCGAGAGGATGTTTGAGGTAGCAGTTAGCTATGATGGTGCTACTGCACTCCAACCTGAGCAAAAGAGACCCTGAGTCAAAAAAGTAAAAGAAAAAGTTTCAAAGAATATAGACTAGCATAACTCTCAAGAGTTCAGATCAGCCTAAGCAAGAGAGATTCCATCTCTATTAAAGAGAAAAACAAGTCGACAACTGTAGTCCCAGTTACTGGAAAGGCTGAGGCAAGGGGATTGTTTAAGCCCAAGAGTTTGAGGTTGCTGTGAGCTATGACGATGCCATGGCACTCTAACCAGGGCAACAGTGAGACTCTGTCTCAAAAGGGGGAAAATAAAAAAGACTAGATAGAATTTACCTTCCTATTTAACTTGTTTTAAAAATAGACCCATCCTAAGATCAGATATCCTACCATGCACAGGACAGTGCTCCTAACAGAGAATTATCTAACCCCAAATGTCAACAGTGCAAAAACTGTTGAGAAACTGTATTCTAGAACATAATACCATTCTACCATTCTACCATTTAGTAAAAGACATTTGTTTCAGAATTTCAACATTATCTAACTATATTCTTACCTTTGCATTTCATCTTGTGTAAGATTTTTTCTCATTTCTCTCGACAGATGGTAAAGACGATGGAGGGTAGATGCATGGAAAAGAACATTTCCAGATTTCCAAAACACAGTTGAGACTTTGTTATAGTAATTTGCCATCAACTGAGGTTTAGGTGGTTTTTTGGACAAGGAAAAAAGTCCATGAATATCTTCCACAGCTTTGAATGCTTCCTAAAATTAGAATAAATCAGTCATTGCACTCTTAAAAAAAAAAAATCTAATTCAAGTCTCTTTATGAAAGCTACAACACAAAACACAAAAATAAAGCAGTAAATAAAATGCCTTCATCTGTGGTTCTTTTCATTCATCTGCTATTTAATATCAGATATATGTGAGAAAACTACCATAATTATGACAATACTAACTCAAACACATTTTCTAAGTTCTTTAGCAAATACTGTAAAGTAGATAGATCTACGAAAGAAAATACTTGTGGGGCAGCGCCTGTGGCTCAAAGGAGTAGGGTGCCGACCCCATATGCCGGAAGTGGTGGGTTCAAACCTAGCCCAGCCAAAAACTACAAAAAAAAAAAAAAAGAATGACAAAAAACATTTGCCTATCTTCCTATCATTTAGAGCAGTGGTTCTCAACCTTCTTAATGCCTCGACCCTTTAATACAATTCATGTTGTGGTGACCCTCAACCATAAAATTATTTTTGTTGCTACTTCATAACTGTAATTTTGCTACTGTTATGAATCGTAATGTAAACATCTGATGTGCAGGATGTATTTTCATTGTTACAAAGGGATCGCAACCTATAGGTTGAGAACTGCTGATTTAGAGGAATATAAAGAAAAAAAATCTGGCTCAGCAGGCTTAGCGCCTATGGCTCGACCAGGCTAAGGCGCCAGTCACGTACACCTGTGCTGGCAGGGTCGAATCCAGCCTAGGCCCACCAAACAAAAACAATGATGGCTGCAAACAAAAAATGGCCGGGCATTGTGGCGGGCGCCTGTAGTCCCAGCGACTTGGGAGGCGGAGGCAGGAGACTTGCTTGAGCCCAGGAATTGGAGGTTGCTGTGAGCTTTGATGTCACTGCACTCTATCCAGGGTGACAGCTTGAGGCTCTGTTTCCAAAAAAAAAAAAAAAATCTGGCTCAGCACCTATAGCACAGTGGTTACAGCACCAGCCACATACACTAACGGTGGCGGGTTCGAGCTTGGCGGGGCCGGGGGCCAGCTAAATAATGGAAACAAACAAAAAAAATAGTCGGGTATGGGCAGTGCCTGTGGGTCAGTGAGTAGCACGCCCACCCCATATACCAAGGGTGGCAGGTTCAAACCTGACCCCATCCACACTGCAACAAAAAGAAAAAAAAAAAATTGCTGGGCATTGTGGCGGGTGCCTGTAGTCCCAGCTACTCAGAAAGCTGATGCAAGAGAATCATCTAAGCCCAAGAGCTGGAGGTTGCTGTGAGCTGTGATGCTATTGCACTCTACTGAGAGTGACAAAGACTCGTCTCTTAAAAAAAATAATAATAATAAAGAAAAACCTAGAGGCTCGGCGCCTGTGGCTCAAGCGGCTAGGGCGCCAGCCACATACACCTGAGCTGGCAGGTTCGAATCCAGCCTAGACCCACCAAACAAAACAACAATGACCGCTGCAACCAAAAAATGGCTGGGCATTGTGGCAGGCGCCTGTAGTTCCAGCTACTTGGGAGGCAGAGGCAGGAGACTCGCTTGAGCCCAGGAGTTAGAGGTTGCTGTGAGCTGTGATGCCACAGCACTCTACCCAGGGTGACAGCTTGAGGCTCTGTCTCAAAAAAAAAAGATAGAGAATGAGTATCTCTTCATATACTCATTTTTTTTTTATTAAGTCTATTTGTCTTCTACAGGTTTTATTTTAAGATGGGTACCTCCACAGAAAAGGATTATAGGCAAGAGAGGGAAATCGAACACCATTTTCACTTGGCTGAACAACTCCCAATTTTTTGTTTCTTCCTCCATAATTTCAATTATACATTTTTCATCAAATATACAAAAGCCTTAGAAATCATATGGCTACAAGATCCTGCAGCAATGTCTTTGCAGAATTTTTAGAGAATAAAAGGCTAGTAGAGGACAAGCTTCTCACCACTGAGATCTCCAATGTATGATATTCAACACGGACATTTACAAAGCTGATCTCCAATGTATGATATCCAACATGGACATTTACTAAGTAAATCTAGAATGGCACCTCCTCAACTATCTCTATATAGTAAAGAATACACCCTTGTGGCTCAAAGGAATAGGGCGCCAGCCCCATATGCCAGAGGTGGTAGGTTCAAACCCAGCCCCAGCCAAAAACTGCAAAAAAAAAAAAAGAAGAATACATCTGTTAATTTTAAATTTCTTATCTGTCACCAACAAATATTTGTTTTTTGAGACAGAATGACTATATCACCCTCAATAGAGTGCTATGGCATCACAGCTCACAGCTGTGCTTAAGTGATTCTCTTGCCTCAGCCTCCCAAGTAGCTGGGAATGACTACAGGTGCCTGCCACAAGGCCTGGCTTTTTTTTTTGGTTACAGTTGTCATTATTGTTTAGCAGGCCCGGGCTAGGTTCGAATTCGCCAGTTCCAGTGTATATGGCTGGTGAGCCCAGTGGTTAAGCTACAGGCGTGGAACTACCAAAGATTATTTTTATAAAATACAGGGAGGCCTTAAAAGGTCGTACGCAATTTCAAATTGCTCATTATTTTAAATATCACGCAAACTTTATGGCCACCCTGTATAAAATTACTACAAAAAATAAGATATAAAAAGTTCAAATTTAGGGGCAGCGCCTGTGCCTCACAATATACCGGGGATGGTGGGCTCGAACCAGGACCCAGACAAACTGCAACAAAAAAGTAGACGAGGCTCGGCGCATGCAGCTCAGAGAATAGGGTGACAGCCACACAAACAGAAAGTGGCAGGTTCAAGCCAGCCCGAATGACTAAACAACAATGACAACTGCAACCAAAATACAGGTGGGCATTGTGGTGGGCGGCTGTAGTCCCAGCTAACTCAGGAGGCTGAGACAAGAGAATCGCTTAATCCCAGAATTTGAGGTTGCTGTGAGCTGTGACACCACAGCACTCTACCAAGGGAGACATGGTGAGACTGTTTCCAAAAAAAAAATTAGACGGGCATTGTGGCAGGCATCAGTAGTCCCAGCTACTCAGGAGGCTGAGGCAAGAGAATGGCCAAAGCCCAAGAGCTGGAGTTGTTGCTGTGAGCTGTGACGTCACAGTACTCTACCAAGGACAATAAAGTGAAAGTCTGTCTCTTTTAAAAATTCGGCTGGACGCCTGTGGCTCAACAGGCTAAGGCGTCAGCCACGTACATCTGAGCTGGCGGGTTCGAATCCAGCCTGGGCCCACCAAAAACAACAATGACGGCTGCAACCAAAAAAAAAAAATGGCCGGGTGCCTGTAGTCCCAGCTACTTGGGAGGCAGAGGCAAGAGACTCACTTGAGCCCAGGAATTGGACGTTGCTGTGAGCTGTGATGGCACAGCACTCTATCCAGGGTGACAGCTTGAGGCTCTGTCTCAAAAAAAAAAAAAAAAAATTCAAATTTTATCGTCAGCGTAAACAGATAAGAATTACAACAAAATTGCTCCTAAAAACTTGTTAAGGCCAGGCACAATGGCTCACCTATAATCCTAGCACTCTGGGAGGCCAAAGTGGGTGGACAGCTTAAACTCACGAGTTCAAGAGTAAAATCCCACCTTTATAAAAATAGAAAAACTATGGCTCAGAGCCTGTGGCTCAACAGGCTAAGGCGTCAGGCAAGTACACCTGAGCTGGCGGGTTCAAATTCAGCCTGGGCCCACCAAACGACAACGGCTGCAACCAAAAAATGGCCGGGCATTGTGGCGAGCGCCTTCAGTCCCAGCTACTTGGGAGGCGGAGACAAGAGACTCGATTGAGCCCAGGAACTGGAGGTTGCTGTGAGCTGTGATGCTACAGCACTCTATCCAGGGTGACAGCTGGAGGCTCTGTCTCAAAAAATAAATAAATAAAAATAGAAATAGAAAAACTAACTGGGGCTCAGCGCCTGTAGCTCAGTGACTAGGGCACCAACTACATACACTGGAGCTGGCAGGTGTATGGCAGTCCAGGCCTGTCAAACGACAATTACAACAAAAAAATAGCTGAGCGTTGTGACAGGCGCCTGTAGTCCCAGTTACTTGGGAGGCTGAAGCAAGAGAATTGGGTCCCAGAGTTGGAAGTTGCTGTGAGCTGTGATGCCACAGCACTCTACCAAGGGTGACATAGTGAGACTCTGTCTCAAAAAAAAAAAAGAAAGAAAGAAAAACTAACCCGGTATGGAGGCAGTTGTCTATAGTGCCAACTACTCAGGAGGCTGAGGCAATTGCATTGCTTAAGCCCGAGAGTTTGAGGTGGCTGTGAGAGCTATCACACCACAGCATTCTGCCTAGGGTGACAGAGTGAGACTGCCTCAAAAAAAAAATAAATAAATAAAATAGGGTGGCACCTGTGGCTCATCGAGGAGGGCACCAGTCCCATATACAGAAGGTGACAGGTTCAAACCCAGCCCCGGCCAAATTGCAAAAAACAGAAAAAAAGCCTGGCGTTGTGGCGGACACCTGTAGTCTCAGCTACTCGGGAGGCTGAGGCAAGAGAATTGCCTAAGCCCAGTTTGAGGTTACTGTGAGCTATGTGAGGCCACAGCACTCTAGCAAGGGTGATAGAGTGAGACACTGTCTCTACAAAAAAAAAAAAAAAAACTTTTGTAAATGCTTTTGTCCTCTATACACAGTTCATTATGGACTCGACAGTTCACAAACTGACACTAATCACAAAAGTACACTCTGAGCAATACAGTCAACACTGTTTTATATGAAATGAAACTGAGTTTGAGATTACATGATTTGGCCCAGATTTCTTAGAAGACAACTAGAACCACAAATATTCAGAGACTTCTTGCCCTAAAACTCTTCCTAAGCCCATCAGAAAACCTCAAATTTCTCACCTGATCAACTGAAATTGGCCAACACATACCAAAATAAAAGATATTTAAGGGGGTAAAAATTAAAACCGATTATTAAAAAAAAAAGAAAAACTAATTAACTCAATAACATACCTGCCACAATTCCATGCTAATAGCACTGTCCAACTGAACAAGCCTGGTCTCCAAATGCATGGACTGGCTCTCTGGATTATTAAGATTGATTGCTGTACTTTGGTTATGGTGGCGCTGAATCTGTGATAAGTGCATTCTCAAATTGTCACACAGCTTACGGAATTCAGCCTTACGGGTGTACTGGAGGCAGAATTTGAAAGCTACAAGCATAATTATAAAATATATTAGGTATTGTCCACTGTAAACTTAAATATTTGAATAAATTTTATTTTGAATACTATTTTAACAGATTCAACAAACTCATCATTATTCTTTCAATGTGTGATGTGATGAGAATCAACTATTTCATCCTCACTAAACCCTGACAAAAATCAAAGACAGTAATCAAGTCTTTCCCTAGGAATGGTTCTGAGAGTGCCAAGTGATTAGAATTTAGATCGAGGAAAAAATCATTTTTCAAAACCCATTGCTTCGAATCCTGAAAGAGTAAAAAAAAATCTAGGCTGAAACACAATAAACTTAATTTACACAGAAAATAACTTTTTTTTTTTTTTGAGACAGAGCCTCAAACTGTCGCCCTGGGTAGAGTGCCGTGGCATCACAGCTCACAGCAACCTCCAATTCCTGGGCTCAAGCGAGTCTCTTGCCTCTGCCTCCCAAGTAGCTGGGACTACAGGCACCCGCCACAACGCCCGGCCATTTTTTTTTTTTTTTTTTTTTTTGGTTGCAGCCGTCATTGTTGTTTGGCGGGCCCAGGGGCTGGATTCGAACCCGCCAGCTCAGGTGTACGTGGCTGGCGCCTTAGCCCATTGAGCCACAGGCGCCAAGCCAGAAAAACTTTTTTTTAAACTAAAATTATCTAAGTTAGGGGCGTTTACAGTAACATAATCCCAACATATATAGATGCGTATGTATGAACTACTTGCTCCATCGTTAAAATATACAGTAGTTTTTCATCGTCAAATGTGCAGTACTAGAATATTTTTTAAACTTCCTTTGCCCTTGGCTCGGCGCCTGTGGCTCAATGGGCTAGGGCGCTAGCCACGTACACCTGAGCTGGCGAGTTCGAATCCAACCTGGGCCCACCAAACAACAATGACGGCTGCAACCAAAAAATGGCCGGGCGTTGTGGTGGGCGCCTGTAGTCCCAGCTACTTGGGAGGCAGAGGCAGGAGACTCGCTTGAGACCAGGAGTTGGAGGTTGCTGTGAGCTGTGATGTCACAGCACTCTATCCAGGGTGACAGCTTGAGGCTCTGTCTCAAAAAAAAAAAAAAATTTCCTTTGCCCTTAAAAATAGTAATTCTATTTCAAAAGGCCTAAAACAAAGAGATGCAATTTAACTTCAAGTTAGTATTTATTTATATCAGGCCGAGGGCAGTGGCTCATACATTTAATCCTAGTACTCTGGGAGGCCAAGGTGGGTGGATTGCTGGAGCTCAAGAGTTCCAGAACCACCCAGGCAAGAGCCAGACCCTTGTCTCTACTAAAAATAGAAAAACTAACGGGGCATTTTGGTGCATACCTATCGTCCCAGCTACTTGGGAGGCTGAGACAAGAGGGTTGCTCAAGTCCCAGACTTTACAGTTGCTGTGAGCTACAATGACACCAGGGCACTCTATTCAGGTTGACAGAGTGAGATTCTGTCTCAAAATTAAAACAAAAAAATGTGGGCTGGGAGTGGTGGCTCAGGCCTATAATCCTAGCACTCTGGGAGGCCAAGTCAGGCAGACTGTCTGAGCTCAGAGATTCAAGACCAGCCTGAACCAGAGTGAGACCCCATTTCTAAAAATAGCCAGGCACCTAAAGTCCCAGCTACTTGGGAGGCTGAGGCAAAAGAATCAGTTGAGCCCAAGTGTTGGAGTTTGCTGTGAGCTATGAAGCCACATCACTCTACAGAGGATTACAAGTGACAGTGTCTCAAAAAATTATAACAATAGTTATGAAAAAGCCCAAGTTTAGGTGTGCTAACTGAAAATTTCTATGTATTAGCCATGTAAGCAAAACAACACAGGTTACAATATTCCTGGGAAAACATTCTTGGGCATAAAGGCAATTAACACTTGTGTAAACAAATGCTGATCATCCCTGTTAAGTCTAGCAACACAAGCTTGTGTTGATGGCAAAGAAAACACAGTGACCCTGTCTCTTAAAAAAAAAAAAATTAGTGAGCCACTAATTCTAACTAACTTACAAGGAAGGCTGAGGTGGAAAGATCACTTGAGCCCAGGAGTTCAAGATAACAGTTACCTATGATCATGTCACTGCACTTCAGTCTAGGTGACAGAGGGAGATCCATTTCTTTTAAAAAAAAAAAAAAACTAGGCTCGGTGCCTGTGGCTCAAATGGCTAAAGCGCTAGCCACATACACCTAAGCTGGCCAGTTTTAACCCGCCCGGGCCCACCAAACAATGACAGCTGCAACCAAAAAATAGCCAGGCGTTGTGGTGGGCACCTGTAGTCCCAGCTACTTGGGAGGCTGAGGCAAGAGAATTGCTTAAGCCCAGGAGTTGGAGGTTGCTGTGAGTGGTAATGCCACAGCACTCTACCTAGGGCGACAGCTTGAGGCTCTGTCTCAAAAAATAAAAGTAAGGCTTGGTGCCTGTGGCTCAACAGGCTAAGGCGCCAGCCACGTACACCTGAGCTGGCGGGTTCGAATCCAGCACAGGCCCACCAAACAACAATAACGGCTGCAAGTAAAAAATGGCTAGGCGTTGTGGCGGGCACCTGTGGTCCCAGTTATTTAGGAGGCAGAGGCAGGAGACTCACTTGAGCCCAGGAATTGGAGGTTGCTGTGAGCTGTGATGCCACAGCACTCTACCAGGGTGACAGCTTGAGGCTCTGTCTCAAAATAAATAAATAAATAAATAAATAAAAATAAATAAAAGTAAAAGAGGAAAAACCGAAGAGCCACTTTCAAGTGGTAACCCATGCACCACAAAAAGGATGTGTTCACTGCAGTACAAAGTTAACAAATGAGAGGCTGGGCACGGCTCGTGCCTGTAATCCCAACACTCTGGGAGGCCAAGGCAGGTAGATTTCCTGAGCTCACAGGTTTGAGACCAGCCTGAGCCTGAGCAAGAGCAAGACTCTGTCTCTAAATATACCCAAGTGTTGTGATGGGGGCTTATAGTCTCAGCTACTCAGTAGGCTGAGGCAAGAGAATTACTTGAGCCCCAGAGTCTGAGATTGCTGTGAGCTATGACGCCACTGCAATCTACTGAGGGCGAGTAACAAATGAGAATAAGAGGGGAAATAAGATAATTCTTTTCTTTTTTTTTTTTTTTTGAGATGAGGTCTCACTCTACTGCCCAGGCTTGAACGTAGTGGCACAATCATAGCTCAATGCAACCTCAAACTCCTGGGCTCAAGGAATCAGCCCTAAATACCTGGGACTACAAGTGTGTATCACCAAGAACTGGATATTTATACCAAGATGATCCTTATTTTATACTTCTTTCATTGAATCCTTTAAATCCAGAGCTTAAAGAGACCTTAGAAACCCAGTGAACAATCAAGTACCTTATTTGCAGTAGTGGAATCAAAAGTGAAACTCGGTTTACCAGAAAACAATGGAAATGTTCATTTTTTTCAGACAATGGAATGTATTTCATATGGAACTCCTTCAACTAGTAAAACAAATTTCTTATGCAGAAATTTAATGATGATTACTAATACTGTATTTCAAAATTTATAAACTTAGTTCATTTTAAAGTACTACGGAGAAAAGAAAATCTGTAAAATCCAATCTTAAGGCAACCTTTCTCATCAATTTACTTAAGATTTGATGTTCTTATTTTACCTTGCTGGGCAATATCATGGTAGAGGCGCTCTACTCTAGAATTATTTCGAAGAAGGTCCAAACACTGTCTATATGATTCCCACAGGAATTTAACCCATGGAGTTAAAAGTAATCTGTCAGTACGATCCTGCGTGTCTTCGCCACTTACAGCACTTAGGAGAACACTACAAAGACAGAAAAATGTTGAAAATAATTTTATTAGACAGTTTTCTACTTTGCCAAGTGCTTAAAAACCAAAACCACCCAATGATCATAAAATAGTGCAAATTCTGCCTACAAGTCTGTACCCATTTTATGTTACATTGTCACTACCTACCTACTCTCTGAACTCCCAATCTATATTACTACACAAACCAATTAACATATTTCCTTCTATATATTAAGGTTATAATTCTCCACACTTATTAATTTTGAATGTTACTTAATACTTTTAGTTATCCCAAACCTCAAAAGATAAGCATTCTTTCTGAGAAGGATCTTCAAATGGGTATAAAGACACATGTAAAAATATCGTAAGGAGTTCACTACTAAATTAATAGAAGTTTAATACACCTACCTCTCAGGAGTTTGGATATTATCCAGATCTTCTATGTCTAAGACCATCTGCTGAGATTCTTCTTTCGCAGCTTCAGTTTTTTCCTCTGCCAGTTTCAAATATGCCCTAACAACATCCTCTAGAGATTTGATGTTCACCTATCCAAAAAAAAAAAAAAAGAAAAAGAAAAAAAACACACCAAACTTCAGAACTTAAAACTATTTTTTCCAACAAAGAATAAAATGTATTAAAAGCAGAATTTATGAGATATAAAATGTTAACTTGGAAAAGTAACCTCTTCTGCTAATTACTAAAAGCACTTATTAAAAATACAAAACCCAGTTCTGTTTGTACCTGTTGACAAATGTTCTTATACTGGTATAATCCTTCCTTGGCCAAGTGGCTCTTGCGAAGATCCACACAAAGTTCCAAGTATTTCAACATAATTGGCTCGTGTATCTTTTGCCATGTTCTATGTTTCTTACTTTTCATAACATCATAAAGAACGTCCAGAGCAGGTTGCTTTTTGCCAACCTCAAGAAATTCTGAAAAAAGAATTCAGAAGAATTAAAATCAATTATGTACATTATACAAAAGTTCAAATCTTACTATAACTTGCTGTTTTGTTTGTTTCTTTTGAGACAGAGCCTCAAGCTGTCACCCTGGATAGAGTGCTGTGGCATCACAGCTCACAGCAACATCCAATCCCTGGGCTCAAACGAGTCTCCTGCCTCTGCCTTCCAAGTAGCTGGGACTATAGGCACCTGCCACAATGCCCAGCCATTTTTTAGTTGCAGCCATCATTGTTGATTGGTGGGTCTGGGCTGGATTCGAACCCGCCAGCTCAGGTGTACATGACTGGCGCCTTAGCCCATTGAGCCACAGGCACCGAGCCTTAACTTGCTGTTTTAATATCTTAAATCATAACCAGCTTTCTTCAGGTCACATTACTTTTGAATTTTAAAGCTGTGTCATAATTATTCAACGTAAGACACTCTTTTTTTTTTTTAAAGAGACATAGTTTCATTTTGTCGCCCTCAGTAGAGTGCTGTGGCATCACAGCTCACAGCACCCTCCAGCTCTTGGGCTAAGGCGATTCTCTTGCCTCAGCCTCCTGAGTAGCTGGGACTACAGGCATCTGCCCCACGCCTGGCTATGTAATTATTCAAGGTAAAACAATGAAAAGGCTGGTACTCTCAAAATAAAGTACTTGGTCTACAAGTAAAACTGAATTTCACTTTTTTTTTTTTTTTAAAAGATAGAGCCTCAAGCTGTCACCCTAGATACAGTGTCATGGCATCACAGCTCACATCCAATTCCTGGACTCAAGCAAGTCTCCTGCCTCCGCCTCCCAAGTAGCTGGGACTACAGGCGCCTGCCACAACACCCGGCCATTTTTTTTTGGTTGCAGTCGTCATTGTTGTTTGTCGGGCCCAGGCTGGATTTGAACCCGCCAGCCCAAGTGTACGTGGCTGGCGCCTTAGCCTGTTGAACCACAGGCGATGAGCCTGAATTTCACTCTTATGCTATGATTTTAAAGTTCTAGAAATTGAGGTGATTAGGGAAAATCTTCTCCTGCAAACAAAAAATTCAAGTATGACCATAAGTCATACGCATCTGCCTGATGAAATTTCTGCTAATTTACACAACTTGAGACAGAAAAACATGTTAAGACACTGGGGCTACTTTGAGATCAGCTGACCATATTTAGGTAGGTCTATTTCTAAATGGGCTTTCTATTCTGATCATTCTTTATTAATTAGTGTGTCTAGTTTTTGACAATACCACAGTTTTTTGTTTTTTTTTTTGAGACAGAGCCTCAAGCTGTCGCCCTGGGTAGAGTGCTGTGGCATCATAGCTCACAGCAACCTCCAATTCCTGGGCTCAAGCGAGTCTCCTGCCTCTGCCTCCCAAGTAGCTGGGACCACAGGCGCCCGCCACAACGCCCGGCCATTTTTTGGTTGCAGCCATCATTGTTGTTTGGCGGGCCTGGGCTGGATTCGAACCCGCCAGCTCAGGTGTACGTGGCTGGCACCTTAGCCTGTTGAGCCACAGGCGCTGAGCCGACAATACCACAGTTTTAACTGCTGTCTTGATATCAGTTTATAAGTGTTCCAACTTTGTTCTTCAGTATTTGTGTTGACTGTACACTAGTGACTTGTCTTTCCATAAAAATTTAGTTTGTAGATACCTACAAAATAACTCACTAAGATTTTAATTAACATTACCCTGAACCTCTAGCTTAAGTTTCGAGAAATTAATAGCATTGAGTCTTCTAATCTGTGAACTTGGAAAATCTCTCCAAGTATCTCTCCACTTATTTACTTACTCCAGTCTAAACTAGCATACCCTCTTCAATGGATGAGTGCCCTTACAGAAGGGCTTGAGGAAGGTAGCTAGTCCTTTTTTGCACGTCTATCCTTCTACCAAGTGAGGACAGTGTTTATCCACCACATAGAAGACAGTAAGAAGGTATCATCTGGGAAGCAAAAAAACACCAGCCCTCACTAGACACTGACTCTGTGGGCCATTTGATCCTGGACTTCTAGCCACTAGAATTGTGAAATGAACTGTTCTTTGTAAATTATCCAGGTTGTGGTGTTTTGTTAATAAGACAAAGGACAGTCCACAAAACAGGTCAAAAAACCTGACCAATGCTCCTTAAAACTGTCATGATCATAAGAAAAAAAGTAAAGTAGTACGCACCACTTTAAAACACACACACAAGGTTCGGCGCCTGTGGCTCAACGGGCTAAGGCGCCAGTCGCGTACACCTGAGCTGGCAGGTTCGAATCCAGCCCGGGCCCACCAAACAACAATGACGGCTGCAACCAAAAAATAGCTGGGCGTTGTGGCGGGCACCTGTAGTCCCAGCTACTTGGGAGGCAAGAGGCAGGAGACTCGCTTGAGCCCAGGAATTGGATGTTGCTGTGAGCTGTGATGCCACAGCAATCTACCCAGGGTGGAAGCTTGAGGCTCTGTCCCAAAAAAAAAAAAAAAAAAAAAAAAAAGCCTCATAATTTTCATTGAAAATGGATAAATTTTTTTACCACTAGGAATATTTTTCAGTCTGCAAAACGGGCCCGATACAGTGGTTCACGCCAGTAATCCCAACACTCTAGGAGGCCATGGCAGGTGGATTGCTTGAGCTCAGCAATTTGAGACCTGCTTGAGCAAGGATAGACCCAGTCTCTACAGGGAGGCACCTACAGTCCCAGCTACTTGGGAGAGTGATACAAAAGGACTGTTACACCTCTATGGCACTCTACAAAGAGGCAACAAGTGAGACTCTGTATTCAAAAAAAAGTAAACAACAGAATAAATTACAAAACAGTATACTGAAATAAGTTATCTTTACACTATGACTGAAATAAGTTATCTTTACACTATGTCAAACCATATTCTTTACATGCAAATAAATACAAAAACCTTCACTATTAACTGGAGAAAATCTCCAATTTGAGTTAGGCTTACAATAACCAAAAAAACTTTAAATGAAACAAACATGCAATACAACTAGATACTTTGTTGGAATAAGCCTTTCCTGTTTCAAGGGGGGAGGGGCCTATCTTCTTCCTGAAGTGTATCTGAGGTTACTTTCCCAAATCTAACAGGACTTTGGGTTTTTTTCACAACTATTTAACAAAGTCTCTTGAGCAAAAACATGACAGATGTCTTTAATCAATTTCACACTTTACATTAAGAAAATCACAGCACCAGGGCCGGCACCTGTGGCTCGGTGAGTAGGACGCTGGCCCCATATACGGGGGGTGGCGGGTTCCCGGCCAAACTGCAACAAAAAAAGTAGCAGGGCTACTTCTGTCTCTACAAAAAAAAAAAAAAAGTAGCAGGGCTTTGTGGCGGGTGCCTATAGTCCCAGCTACTCGGGAGGCTGAGGCAGGAGAATTGCCTAAGCCCAGGAGCTGGAGGTTGCTTTGAGCTGTGGGCGACAAAGTGAGACTGTCTCAAAAAAAAAAAAAAAAAAAAAAAATTTTTAAAAAGAAAAGAAAATCACAGCACCAACACCAAACTGACTTAGTACAATGAACTTCTAATTTCATATTGAGGACTTAAAACTATACATAGGCAGCATCAATATGTTTCTAACATGGAATAGGCACAAATCAAAGTTGAGAGCTAGTTCCAGTATAGAGTGAAGACAAAATGTAAAACTGTCTAAAAACAATCCACTTTCCCAATTTTATTTTTAAATGGGTGACAGTGGTTTCTTAATGCCATTTTGAAATGTAAGTTTTGTTTAGGGATAGAACTAAAAGCCATGTTTCACTTCCTAACCAGCCAATCAAAATTAATTAAACCCCTTACTTTCTAACTTAGAAAGTCTCAAGCCAAAGCAAACATAAAAAATACTAGTTTTTTCGGCTCGGTGCCTGTGGCTCAACGGGCTAAGGCGCCAGCTACATACACCTGACTTGGCAGGTTCGAATCCAGCCTGGGCCCGCCTAACAACAATGATGGCTGCAACCAAAAGAAAAAAAATGGCCAGGCGTTGTGGCGGGCGCCTGTAGTCCCAGATATTTGGGAGGCAGAGGCATGAGACTCGCTTGAGCCCAGGAATTGGAGGTTGCTGTGAACTGTAATGCCACAGCACTCTACCCAGGGTGACAGCTTGAGGCTGTGTCTCAAAAACAAACAAACAAAAAAAAAACTAGTTTTTTAATAGGACACTCCACCAAATAAAAAAAGAAAACAAGGATGAAGGACAAGGATGTATTTTAAAAGAAAAAGCTGAAAGGAGAACAGATTTTTCATGATCATCCACATTACTGAGCCTTCAAAACTTGCCCTAACTTATATAAAGAGGATGTGTGGCTCGATGCCTATGGCTCAAGTGGCTAAGATGCCAGCCACCTACACCAGAGCTGGCAGGTTCAAATCCAGCAGGGGCCTGCCAAACAATGACAACGACAACCAAAACATAGCCAGGCATTGTGGTGGACGCCTATAGCCCCAGCTGCTTGGGAGGCCAAGGCAAGAGAATCACTTAAGCCCAGAAGCTGGAGGTTGCTGTGAGCTGTGATGCCATTACACTCTACCCAAGGCAACAGCTTGAGGCTGTCTCGAAAATAAATAAATAAATAAATAAATAGGACGTGGGGGGCAGTTTTTGAAGCTGGCATGAACTCCCACACACTACAGGCTTTAATACTTAATGTTAATTTCCAGATTAATATTATAGAAATAAAAATTATTACTAAGAGGCTGGGCATCGTGAGTTTATCTTTCAGACACATGACTGAAAGTCTATTATCTATAAAGAACATGTTTAGGCCCGGAACTGTAGCTCAGTGAGTAGGGCTCCAGCCCCATATGCCGAGGGTGACAGGTTCAAACCCAGCCCCGGCCAAACTGCAATAGAAAAATAGCCAGGCGTTGCGGCGGGTGCCTGTAGTCCCAGCTATTCCGGAGGCTGAGGCAAGAAAATCGCCTAAGCCCAGGAGTTGGAGGTTGCTGTGAGCTGTGTGACACCATGGCACTCCACCGCACCGAGGCCGACAAAGTGAGACTTTGTCTGTATTAAAAAAAAAAAAAAGAACATGTTTAAGTCAGACCTTCATTTTTACCAGTTTATTTGTGCAACAAACCAAATTGATAAGCCATGTTACTCAATTTGTGGGTTTAATAACAATTTTTTTTAATGCACTGGTTATAGAGTGTAAGTTAAAAAGGTTATTGTAAGGTTAGAACCAACTGGTTTGGCACTACTGACAATGTAATATGGAAAATGGACCTTCTCCCAAGTGATTATGCCATATGAATTTCTTGACTGTAACTGCTGGGCCAACTTCCTATCTTCCTGAATCATTACTTCAATTTTTCCCAAAAATACTGCTGATATATATGCATAGAGCGACCTGAAAGACTGTTCTACTTAAATTTACTTTCATTTTATTAAGGTAGTGCAACAGATTAGGTCTAATAAATTTAGCTAAACAAATTTAGCGTTTCAAATGTTACAGATAAAACATTTAGATAGGCTGGGCACAGTGGCTCACACCTGTCATCCTAGCACTCTGGGAGGCTGAGGCAGGAGGATGCCTGAGCCTCCCAGGCGTCCAAAAATAACTGGGTGTTGTGGCAGATGCCTGTAGTCCCAGTTACTTGGGAGGCTCAGGCAAGAGACTCGTTTAAAACCAAGAGTTGCTGTGAGCTTTGACACCATGACACTTTACCAAGGGTGACAAGGTGAGACTGTCTCAAAAATAAATAAATAAACTTTAGATAAAATGAGATTTTTTCCACTGAGGAGAATTGCCCTTTGATATTCCTCTTTCATGTTTTGTAAGCAGTGCCATGTGCCACACACAAAATGTTCACTTTGACAAGAGATCCCTCAGTAAGACCAGAAAGATGCCTCATCTCTACCACAGTAACCTCCATACTGTTATTTTTTTTTTTTTGGAGACAGTCTCACTAAGTCACCCTGGGTAGAGTGCCATGGCGTCACAACTCTCAAACTCTTGGGCCCAAGCAATTCTCCTGCCTCAGCCTCCCAAACAGGTGGGATTACAGGCACCTGCCACAAAGCCCAGCTATTTTTTTGTTGTTGGTGCTGTTGTTTAGCTGGTCTGGGCCAACATAGAACCCACCACCTTTGGTGTATGTGGCTGGTGCCATAACCACTGGGCGTCGAGCCCCCATCCTATAATTTAAAAGAGCTGCAAGCAAGAAGTCATAGAGCTGCTTTTTAAAAACTCTTTACAAAACTTCCACCACAGCATCCCTTTTTCATCTTGCCTAGTTTTAATTTCAGATGCTTTTCGTCAACTTGTCTTTCCTGAATCAAGGCTAGGTCAACTTAGAAAAGGGAAAAAAAGATTTGATAGACATTCCATATCCGTTTTAATCTTAAAGTCACTGAAATAGTATGTTCATATGATGATTCCAGAGGAAGAAGCGATGAAGGAAACAAGGCCTCAACACACTAGACATGTAATAGTTAAGCAACCAAGACTATAGCATGTCAGCCTCCTAATGTGGGAAACAATTACCTGTTGGCAAAACATACAAATGACTATAAAATAAAAAGGTCTACAGAGCCATCCAGAGCCAGCAATTTGATGCAAGTCATTTTGTACACCATAATATAGTTCTAAGTTTCAAAATATCAAGGAGCCCTAACTTTGCTACAGTTTCCTAGTAATAACTTTCCATTTTCGATTTTCTTTCTCATCAATTAAATAAAATCTTGCCTGTTCTAACCATTAGATCACTGGTTATGGTTAGAATCATCAATTATTGAGTCTACGTTGTAGTTTTAACAGTTTTTAAAACAATTATTCTATTCCACAGGCCAGGTCCCTCCTTCCCCTAACTGCTATGTTTAAAAAAAAAAAAAACCTACATGACCAAAACATTTCTGGTCCTAACAGGTAACAATCAGCAGTATCAAGTTTATGTACTGATTCACACTGATCTTTTCGCAAGATGAACTTTAACAAGCTAACAAAATAAGCTCTCCTAATGATAAACTGTAACATGAGTCTTAACACTCAAAACTTCTGTTTGGGTAGGAGAAAGGTGAAAATAAGACCTTTGAATGCACTAACCGCTAAAAAAAAAAAAAAAAAAAATCCTAAACAAAGTTTTCAAAGACCAGAGACATGCAAAAATAGTTGCACCTCCATACTGCCCACGTAATAAATGCCTCTTTAAAGAGTTTTTCCCGCAAGCGCCAAAGGCTTATTAAGTACACTTGGAAATAGAAATCGCAGGCAGCAGTGCTGTACAAAGAAAAAAAAAAAAATCTGGATGTCAAGAGATTTGGTTTTACTCCTGTCTGAACTAACTCCCAGAGTGACCTTGAGAAAAAATCATTCTACGCTGGTTCCTTATCTTTGAGAGAACCTGAAGTCCCTTTTCAATACTAATTGTTCCAACTTCCACTGATTCACAATAAGCTTTCGGACTGTTTCCTAACCAATGCCAGAAAACAAACTAAATGGGGGAGAGGCCTCTCCGTGGAGATAAAGAGAATGGGTGAAGAGTTACGTGGACCCTGACCCAGCAAAGCCCCGAGAGAGACCTGGAGGGCGGAGGCGACTGTAGAAGGGCCGGAGGTGGATCTGCTGGGCTCCTGGCCCCGGCGGGAGGTGGAGCCGAGGTTCTCGCGTGCATTGTCCCTGGGAGGGAGCCATGTTTCGTACTCCCCGGCACTCCCAGATGGCGGCCCGGGGCGCGGGGCCTAGGCAAAGCAAAGCCCAGCGGTCTAGACAGCCAGCCCCAGATGGACGGGAGAAAAGAAGCTCCTCCCTAGACAGGCCTGACTCTCAGGTCGCGGCCCGCTCCTGACGCACCAGGAGACGGCGGGGGAAAGGAAGAGCCCCCGAAACGACGGTTCCCGGCTCCGCGCCTCCCAGCCGCCAGTCGGTTGAAGTGGGAAGGGAAACCATGCCCAACCACTGGCTGGGACGACGGCAGGCAGGCCACATCGACCCCCCTCCGGCCGCAGGCCGGACGGCGAAGCAACAGGAAGCAGGCCCAAGCCCTCGACCTCCCAGGCCTCGGGACGCTCCAGCTGGCGCGCTCCGATCCCGCACTCACCGTTGGCACGTTTGAGGGCATTTTCTGGCCTCTGGAAATAGGCCGGCATCTTGGCGGCAGGCTCAGCTCACCAGGCGCCAGCGAACTCCCTAGTGGCCCGGGCCGGGAGAGGAGACGAAGGGGAACCAGAGTGCGGTCCCACGCGCCTCACCAAGCAGTCACCCGCGCCCAGCCGGCCAGAGACGGAAAGGAAGAAGCCACGTGACCCGCGCGCGGCGGCACTGCCGCCGCCCAGGCCCCGGATGTAGGGACGGGCTTCCGTGCGCGCCCCGCCCCCTCCCGTGCGCAGGCGCGCTGGCGTGACTCACGCGGGCTGACGTGGCTGCTCGTCGTCCTTGATGTGCGCGGAGGGCTCAGGCTCGTGGGGTTCAGTGCACGCTAGGGACTTCGCGGGGTGTCGTTAGGCAGGGACTCGTCAGCCGCTGTGCTCAAGCGAGAATAGGGGCGGGAAAGATGAGTTTGGGGTCAGAGTTTCAGTCTGGAGAAACCGCAAGCGTCTGCACAGATTCATTTTCCACAAGGTTTGTGCGCGCTCATCCGAAATTACACTAGCGTGCCATCCAGCTAGAGATGACTTGTATTGATTAAATGAAAACGGCGAATTTATTTAAGGGGTTTTTGTTTTTTGTTTTTTGTTTGCAACAGAGTTTCACTTTTGTCGCCTTCGGCAGAGTGTCGTAGCGTCACAGCTCACAGCAACCTCAAACTCCTGGGCTTAAGCTATTCTCCTGCCTCCGCTGGGACTACAGGCGCCCGCCACAACTTCCGGCTGTTTTCAGAGACCAGGTCTCGCACTTGCTCAGGCTGGCCTCGAACCTGTGACCTCAGGCAGTTCACCCGCCTCAGCCCCCCAGAGTGCTAGGATCATAGGCGTGAACCACCGGCCCGGCCAAGGGGAATGTATTAAGCAGGCACCCTCAGGCCAGCGCCCCTCAATCATGATAGACTAGCAAGTAAACAAACAGGCAAAATTATTTTATAACTTGGTAAAATTAAAAGTTACTGTCACAGGGATTGGCGAATGAAGACTTTTAGAGAAGGTGAGGACAGCAGTCTGCGTCGGGCAAAAAACATTTGTGTAATACGTGAAAATACTTGAGAGTGTGGTCGCTTTGACATACAGCACTCATTAAAAACCTAAGATAAATGAATGTTAGTGAAAAAATCGATTTGTAATAGCCCCTGTCTTATTGTTGATTAACAATTTTAACGTTCACAGATTACTTCATATAGAACTTGAAAGTCATTTAAACTGAATCTAGTTCTTAAGCCTTTGGTGTGAGATAAAGATGCGTTCAGAAGGAAACTTTAGAAAGCACCAGTGGAGGGCAGCGCCTGTGGCTCAAAGGAGTAGAGTACCGGCCCATATATACCAGAGGTGGCGGGTTCAAATCTGACCCCGGCCAAAAACAGCACCAGTGGAATAAATTATTATAAATGTAATACACAAGCTCGGCGCCTGTAGCTTAGTGAGTAGGGCTCCGACTACATACCAGGAAGCTGGAGGGTTCAGCCAGGCCTGGGCCTGCCAAACAACCACAACTGCAACAACAAAAACAGCAGGGTGTGGTGGCAGGTTCCTGTAGTCTCAGCTACTTGGGAGGCTGAGGCAAGAGAATCGCTTGAGCCCACGAGTTGTAGGTTGCTGTGAGCAGTGAGCCATGGCCCTCTACCCAGGGAGACAGCTTGAGACTATCTCAAAAAAAAAAAAAAAGAGCAGCACCTGTGGCTCAAGGTGTAGGGTGCCCACCCCATATACCAGAGGTGGAAGGTTCAAACCCAGCCCTGGCCAAATACTGCAAAAATAAAAATAAGTGTAATACACAATTTTTTTTTTTTTTGTAAAGACAGTCTTACTTTATGACCCTCGGTAGAGTACCATGGCGTCACACAGCTCACAGCAACCTCCAGCTCTTAGGCTTAGGTGATTCTCTTGCCTGAGCCTCCCAAGTAGCTGGGACTACAGGCACCCGCTATTTTTTTGTTGCAGTTTGGCTGTGGCTGGGTTTGAACCTGCCACCCTCCGTATATGGGGCTAGCGCCCTACCCACTGAGCCACAGGCGCCATCCGTACACATTGTAATAATAGTTGGGGTATATGAACTGATGAAGGGTACTATATTAATGAAATCACCATACATACACAGTGTTTCTCCCTCATTACTTCTGCCTCCACGAAGTTTTCCTATTTAAATTTACTGCATTAAAAAAAATTTTTTTCTGGGCAGCGCCTGTGGCTCATTGAGTAGGGCGCCGGCCCCACATACCAAAGGTAGCGGGTTCAAACCCAGCCTCTGCCGAACTGCAAAACAGAAAAATAGCCAGGCATTGTGGCGGGCACCTGTAGTCCCAGAAACTCAGGAGGCTGAGGCAAGAGAATCGCCTAAGCCCAGGAGTTGGAGGTTGCTGTGAGCTGTGTGACGCCAGGGCACTCCACCAAGGGTGACAAAGTGAGACCCTGTCTCTACAAAGAAAAATTAAAAAATCTCTTTTGGCTTGGTGCCTGTGGCTCAACGGGCTAAGGCACCAGCTATGTACACCTGAGCTGGCAGGTTGGAATCCAGCCCGGGCCTGCCAAACAATGACGGCTGCAACCAAAAAATGGCCAGGCGTTGTGGTAGGCGCCTATAGTCCCAGCTATTTGGGAGGCAGAGGCAGGAGACTCGCTTGAGCCCAGGAATTGGAGGTTGCTGTGAACTGTGATGCCACAGCACTCTATCCAGGGTGACAGCTTGAGGCTCAGTCTCAAAAAAAGAAAAATAAAATTTTTTTTCTTAAATTTACTGCTATAAAGAAAAAAAATTTGGGTTGTGCCTATGGCTCAAGGGAGTAGGGTGCCGGACCCATATGCTGGAGGTAACGGGTTCAAACCCAACCCCGCCGAACACCGCAAAAAAAAAAAAAAAAAAAATTGGAACCAAGTGCAGCAGCTCACACTTACAGTCCCAACTTCTTGGGAGGCTAAGGTAGGAGGATTGCTTGAGTCCAGAAGTCTGAGGCTGCAATGAACTATGATTGCAGGACTGCACTGCAACCTGAGAAATAGGAGAAGACCTTGTCTTAAAAAAAAAAAAAAAGGAAAGAAAGAAAAAAAAACGGGTTTTAAATTAATTTCAGAAGTTCTTCCAAAATGGTTAGACCATTGTATATGTCTGAGCTTACTCAAAAAAAATGAATAAATAAAAGCCAGGCAAGGTTGTCATAAAAACAATTAAAAGTACTAAGACGCTATAGGAACTGTTTTATGGGCAAGATCAAAAGACTTGTTTGTATATATAATAATTAGGTCAAAATTAAAGAACTAGGCTTGGTGCCTGTGGCTCAAGCAGCTAAGGTGCCAGCCACATACACCTGAGTTGGCGTGTTCAAATCCAGCCCAGACCCACCAAACAACAATGATGGTTGTAACCAAAAAATAGCCGAGCATCGAGGCAGGCGCCTGTAATCCCAGCTACTTGGGAGGCAGAGGCAGGAGAATCGCTTGAGCCCAGAAGTTGGAGGTTGCTGTGAGCTGTGATGCCACAGCACACTACCACGGGTGAGAGCTTGAGGCTCTGTCTCAAAAAAAAAAAAAAAAAAAACTAAACATAAGGACAAATATTTCTTTTAATATGTAGGTAGAAAACTAGTAGACCAAAGATGCAAACAATAAAATAAAAGGAAACATAACCTAAATATCTGAAATGACTTTCTGACATTTTGAACTCTACATTAAATCTCAAAGAAAGTGGTAAAATGGCCTCAATGATTATTACTAATGTCATAGACTTAGAATAAGACAAATAAGAGAAAATTTGGAGGTAAAATTAAATCCAATATCCCTACATATTAATTTTTTCCCTCTCAAATTATTTGAAATATATGAAGCATTTGGTAATATAGCCGATGATCATTTAAGTCCTTAAAATTATTTAGACTTATGCCTTTTTGTGTGAATGAGCAAAATGTAATGTAATGTTAATTTTCAGCATATTTTACCTATTAAATTAGTGAATATTCAGCACCAGAGAAGAACCAGGACATTGGATGCTAGAGAGAAAAAGATCAAGATGAGTGCATCCCCACTCCCCAAATAACCAGGTGTGGATTAAAGATTGGAACTTGAGCCGGCCGAAACCATAGTGAAGAGACCCCTACGTGGTGATCCTGTCCACACCAACAGTGAAGGTGAATGGCATCCCTCTCTGGATACATCACTCACGTGTGAAACCAGCCAGTGATGGGGAGTGGATGGTCCAATGACACCCAGAGCATCCCCACTGTCTTACCCTGAAAAAACACTAAAACCCTGACCCAGTCACATACCAGGAGCTGACTGGTCTACACAGGACAGAAGCTTGAGGATGAGCAGCAGTGGCATGGGACTGATTACTGATTCTTTGCTTTGGA
>CAUYON010149229.1:0-27056 GCA_963573935.1 Arctocebus calabarensis
CCCCGCCCCCCCCCCCCCCCCCCCCCCCCCCCCCCCCCCCCCCCCCCCCCCCCCCCCCCCAGGAGTCTCTTGTTATACCCTGATTTGAGAATGTTTAATCAAGTGAGTTTATGTAGTTAAAACCTCAATGCCACAATTATCATCAAATGGATACCCAAACCCACCAAGCAAGACATCTGGTTGTAATGAATTCACTAATATTAACGTGATATTCAAAAAAACTCATCAGGAAAAGATAGGAGAGACTGGCTGTGACGACAGCATAACAACAAACAGAAACTAAAGCCTGTTCTCTTAAATTCACCACATGTCCTGTGCAGAAATTCCTTTCAACCATGTATATAACACCACATATTTTTACCACATACCACCTCCCCATCCCTCATTCCACTAGTTCAGTGTAGGTCTGTATTTGATTATCTCCTTTTTTTTTTTTTTTTTGAGACAATGTCCCACTATGTTGCCCTTGGTAGAGTGCCGTTGCGTCACAGCTCACAGCAACCTCAAACTCTTGGGCTTAAGTGATTCTCTTGCCTCCCCCTCCCAAGTGGCTGAGACTATAGGCACCCATCACAATGCCCAGCTTCTCCTTTAAAATTTTAAAAGTACTGGCTTATATATTACATTCATATCATTTTTAAGGCAAACCATTTAGAAAATTATTATTGATCCAGAACACAGAAAAACTGCAACTTTCAACTGATTAAAAAAGTTCAACCACAAAAACAAAAAACCAAAAAATAAAAAGTAAATAAGATCGGAAGAACAGTTACAGAAAATAGTTTCTTTATTATATAAAGAGCTTAAAGAAATTGGCAAGAATGACAAACTCCCAAGACATAAATAGACAAAGATAAAGAGGTAATAGAGAAAAAATAATTTTAAAAGAAAATTTTTAAAGAAAAGAAATACTCCTTCCACTAAAGAAAACAGCCAAAACTGACTGTTAAATCAGTAACTTCACTCAACCTATGTTTACTGAGTGCCAGATTTTCTGCCTGAGGACACAGCAGCGAATAAAGTAAATATTCACACTATTCATCTGGGAGCATAAGAACTATAATTCTTAAAACTTTTAAGATTAAATATAACTGATAGTATTCGCAGAACTAACAGTATATTAAACATAAGCAGCTCTTCAGGAAAGAATCATAGGAATTATTTCCAACATAAAAAATAATCATCATCAGAAAGGAAAATGAAGCTTCACATAGAAAGCTACGAGAAATCTCATCTATTTATTTAACCCTCCGCGTTACTCCCAGAAAGTGAGGTCCCAGACAGCAGAGATCTCTGAGTTTCTACAAAACCCTCGGTGGCTAGTACAGAACCCAGGAACTAGAAGTACGTGGCAAACATTAGTCAGATGGATGAGTGAATCAGAAACACAGTGCCTGTAGTATAACCTACACAAATGCAACCACAGTATTTTAAATGTGATCACTTTCTTTATTTTTTTGATTTGTCCAAAAAGAGTTTTCATCGAGTTGTATTATTAGCATGTGAATGGGACACATGTTGGGTAGATATAGCCCTAACTGCAGGCTCTTTCCTCTGCCTTTTTACCTTTTTTTATTGTGACTCATTGAGGGTACAAAGAATTAGGTTACATTGATTGTGGTTGTTAGGTAAAGTCCCCCCAGTCCCCCTGCCCTTAAGAGGTGTGCCATACCACCTCCCCATCCCTCATTCCACTACCCTCCCCGTGATGGGCAAGAGATACAACCAGAACCATCTCTGATGAAGATGGACGAATAACCAACAAACATCTGAAAAACTGCTCATCACCACTGATTATCAAAGAAATGCTACTCTGAGATATCATCTAACCCCAGTGAGAATGGCCCACCCTGAGATATTATCTAACCGCAGAGAGAATGACCCACCCTGAGATATCACCTAACCCCAGTAAGAATGGCCCACCCTGAGATATCATCTAACCCCAGTGAGAATGGCCCACCCTGAGATATCATCTAACCGCAGAGAGAATGACCCACCCTGAGATATCACCTAACCCCAGTAAGAATGGCCCACCCTGAGATATCATCTAACCCCAGTGAGAATGGCCCACCCTGAGATATCATCTAACCCCAGTGAGAATGGCCCACCCTGAGATATCATCTAACCCCAGAGAGAATGGCCCACCCTAAGATATCATCTAACCCCAGTGAGAATGGCCCACCCTGAGATATCACCTAACCCCAGTGAGAATGGCCCACATCACAAAATCTCAAAGTTGTAGATGCTGTCATGGATGTAGAGAGGGGAACCCTTTTAAACTGCTGGTGGGACTGCAAACTAATACAACCTTGTTGGAAGGAAGTATGGAGAATTCTCAAAGAACTCAAATTAGACCTCCCATTTGATCCTAAAATCCCATTACTGGGCAGAGGAAAAAAATTCTTTTATCATAGGACATTTGCACTAGACTGTTTATTGCAGCTCAATTTATAATTACCAAAATATGGAAACAGCCTAAACTTGCCCACCAACCCAGGAATGGATTAATAAGCTGTAGTACATGTAAATCATGGAATACTATTCAGCCACTAAAAAAGATGGAGATTTTACATCTTTTTTATTAACCTAGATTGAAGTGGAACACATTCTTCTTAGTAAACCATTACAAGAATGAAGAAGCAAGAATCCAATGTACTCAATTCTAATATGAAGGTAGATGATCTAAAACATTACTTATTGTATATGTTATAATAATACTAATGCAGAAAAACTGTCATAATTATAACACATTGCAGACATATAAAACATAAACAGAGACAAGGAATAGAAGAAAATTTGTAAAAATTAAAAGAGAGTGGGGTTGTGCAATGCCACTAAATAGTTAAGAGATGACACAGTTACATTATAAGAACACCTCACTGTTTTGCAACAAGGTAATTAGGAATTAGGTAAAGAATTCAGGTGTCACTTTCTACTAGGCAGTTTTCGCTTTTCTAACAAATGTTCTTAAATTATCTTCATAAATATTTTCTACTTCTTCTTAAAGTTTCCCCAAAAAAAGGAAAAAAAAAATCCCTAACATTCCCTAAGGCATGTTACCTATTAAAAAAGTAAAGGCATTAATTATAAAGTTTTATAGCTATTTTATAAAAGCATAGACAAAGTCAATTCTTAATTCAGGAGAAAAAGGATTGAAAAAAAAATTATAGAAAATGTATTTGTAGAGATGCTTCACAAGGAATTTTAAGGACATCTTTTGAAAGTAGAAAAATGGCTTGAGAAAAAAATGAACAATAATTTGTAATATCTGAGTAAATTTCCAGACACATGCACATAGTTAAAGGAACTTATGGAAAACAGCAAACAAAAAAATCTCTCTACTAGTTTTCAAACTTTCCTTTCTCTTGACTTTCCAAATGGAGTTTTAAAACATTCCTCCAAGAAGACATGCTCTGGGAAAAAAAAAATAGTTCTACGTTAAGAGAAATAAATTAAATAGCTAAAGCAGGCCTTATTAAGCTAAAAAATCAAAATCTTATTTAAAGGTCAGGTGCAGCTTCTCATTCACGTAATCCTAGCACTCTGGGTGGCCGAGGCAGGAGGATCTCTTGAGTTCAGGAGTTCACAACCAGCCTGAGCAAGAGTGAGAACCCAGCGCTACAAAAATAGAAAAATTTGCTGGGGATTGTGAGGCATGCCTATAGTCACAGTTTTCAAAAGACTGAGGCAGGAGGATTGCTTGAACCCAGAAGTCTGAGGTTGCTGTGAGCCAGGCTAATGTCGTGCCATCCCCGCCTGGGCAATAGAATGAGACTCTGTCTCAAAAAAAAAAAAAAAAAAAAAAAAAAATTCTTTTTTATAAATTGAGTTGCTTAAATTAACTATCCATTTAGATATCTGTTAATCATTAAATGTTTTCAATGAAGAAAAAGATATACTTTCTAATTAACTGGAAAAGAAGTACAGCAACTTTGAGTTGCGGGAAGAGCTAAAGAAACACCAAATCTCATTAACATTGTTAAAGACTATTTTTAGGGCGGTGCCTGCACTCAGTGGTTAGGGCCCCAGCCACATACTCCCAGGCTGGCAGGTTTGAACACGGCCTGGACCAGCTAAACAACAACAACTGCAACAACAAGAACAAAAATAAATAAATAAATGACTATTTTTATACATGCCAACTCCCGAAATATCTTGCTCTCTTAATATGGATAAATATTATTTTTCAAGAAGAAAAAAAAAAAACCTTAGAACAGTATTTAAAATATTGGTTTGCGGACCACCCATCACTGAATCTCCTGGGGTATAAATTCCAACACCCTATTTCCAGAAATTGTGAATCAATTCTGGGATGGGCCAGAAATACAGGATTTTTAACACATATCTTAAGTGATGGCCTTAGAGACAGTAATTCATCTCCCCTCTTCATATGATGCCATTTAAATCCAGAGAGACTATCTTAATTACCTGAGCCAATTAGTAGCAGCGCAAAAATGAAAACTCCTTTCTGCGACCTCCCAGTACAATCTTCTTTGCAGAAAATGAGCTTCCTCTTTAATAACTCATCAACATATGGATGTAATAACTAGCCATCCACCTCTACCCACTGCCTGTTCACTGTCTCTAGAGTGACTGCCAAAGTAAATTAGTAAAACTGTATAAATTAGAGCAAAAAAATGAAAATAGTTCCTATGTTAGGATGGTGTGGGTCAATTTTCTTATTTTTCTTTTTTTATTCTATTTATGATTTTAAATTATGTGGTAATAAATCAATCATTTTGAAAATAAAAAATAATATAAGTATGCTCTGTTGCATGACACAAGATTAAAGCCAACCCAAATTAAGATGAATTCAGAGATTCAAATACAATACCACATACATTTTTATGATAAATAGATCTTTTTCCATTACTTTTGAAAAATACATAACCTTCTGTGTGTGTGTGTGTGTGTGTGTTTGTAGGTACATAAAACTTTTAAATGTTGCACCATACTATTTTAATATCCTTTAATTCTTCCTAAAAGGCAGGTTGATGATGTCACTGATAGCAAGTCCTCTGCATTCAAGAGAAAAATTTCTTAGCATGGATCAAAGTTCTTCACATGTAGTTCACCATGAGAGAAAATCAAAGTGAAACTTTCCTCTGGAGAAAACAGTGCATCCAAGAATGTAAAAATAGAAGACAATGGAGTGGCTACATCAATGTCTGAACGTGGAGGGCCTTACTTATTTGCACAGTCTTGTAACAACTAGTTAAGATGAGTCAAGACCAATTCCATGAAGATCTGGCTCCATATGAAATGATGCAATTTAAAATGCACACACATATACACAAGTAGCAGATATTTTTAAAGGTCCATTTACCGGCATGCTAATGCATAGGAAATGACTTGAAATAGACATACATCAAAATGTTTACTTATGTAAGGAGAAAGGGTCCAGTCTTCACATTCTCATTTTTAAGGAGAACATCTTCATTGCTTGAGTATGTGGAAATGTTTCCATTTCTCAGACTATGTCAAATATACCTATTTTTTGCACCTGTGATTCCTGCAAAACCTAATACAACACTGAGCTCATTATCCATTATAAATGCTGGTCTTGTTTGACTTTTCCTCCCAGAAGTTACGACTTGTGTCCTCCTCCTCCATGAGGACATTTTTAGGGTGCTGTCATCATATGCAATGCTTATTAGATGCATACACTGACGCTCACAGGAAACTAAATTATTCAAGGAAAAACCCAGATTTTTAAGCTATTTCTAAAAGGTCACAGGCATAACATTTCTTTTCAACCTACACTCTAAAAAGGAAGTTGGTATATTATTTAAGAAACTAGGCTTAGAGTTATTAAGTTCTGTTTTTAAATTAAACTCCGCATGATAAACTGTAATCCCCAAATTATTTTATCCTCATTCATCCTTATCTACAAAACACAGATGAGAGTATCTTCCTTCTATATTTGTGAAGACAATCGAAAGGGAATATTTACAAATTAGCATCATAACTGATATTCAAAAATTGATAATCATTATTATGCTTTTCACATTCAATTACTAATACTAAAGCAATAATTTCATATAATTTTTGGTTAATAAGAATGTGTTAATAAAACATTAAAAGTATCTATCTTGCTTTTAGGAAATAAAAAGCTCAGATGATCTAGGTAATGTGAGCAATGAAACTAATAATTTGAAGTCCATCCAATCCATACAAGTGAAAAATGAATACTTCAGTTAATCTGGGAGAGCAACTTCCATACTTAATGTGCAAATTATGCATTTTTAACCATAATTCCAATAAGAAAAGTTTTAATCATCTTACTTCACTGAATGAAAATGTTCATATTTGATTCATACACATTTTTAAGCTGTATATCACTAAACTTCTTCAGGAATATGTTAACCATCCAAGTTATGAGTGTGGCGGCAATGCTCAATGATGCCTTCCACAGCTAATTAGCTAAGAAATCTTATTCAAAAAAATATAACAAGTTCACAATGAAGTGCAGAGGATGCCCTGGATAAACATCTATAGTTAACTTTTTCTGAAACTGAGTTGATAACCTTATTTTTTGTTATGAAAATAGCACTCATGTTTTATCTACCCATAACCCAATATATCTTAAAATGAGTTAGATCAGATATCCAAAGTACCCAGTTTAATTCCACAATCATTATACATCTAGCATATTCCAACAAGAAAGATTTTAAAAAGTTATTGCCACAAAAGAATAAAGAAAGAATTTTGTTATACACATTAAAAACCAGAAATGTTAGAAAAGAAAGTCTACAGAATCACATAAAGCTAAAAGGGTTTGTTAAAACTTTATTTTGCCATCAGGCTTCTCAAAACATTTAAATTCTCCATTGGTCCTGTAGATATTAATCAAATTTACTAATCCATCAATTCAAGTCTATTTTTCTTATATGTACATACAAATGTGCATGATAGGTGTGCGTATGTGCACATGTGTGTGCAGGTGCATATATTCACATATGTATGTAGCCTTAGTACATCATTCTCTGCAAGACACATATCTGCCCACCACCCCAAAATACCAATGAAAACGTATAAACTCAAGTAAGTATGTTACTTATACTTACTCTATAATTTTCTATAACAAAAATTAAAGCAACATGGCAAATGCAGAACTGGTCATATTTCATCAACGGCTATAATGGTTAATTGGTTCTTAATTATTCTCTCATGTAGTTTTATAATGTTAGCTTAACTAAGAAATACTTTTTTTAAAAAAAATTATTTTCAATGATTCTATTTCCTCATTCCCCTAAAAATGGGATATCCAGATACTTTGATTTAGATACTTTCCTGCTGATGGAAACGTGAAGGAAGTTCAGAAAACTGTTCCTCCTTTCTTCCATCAAATGGAGTATTCAACACAAAAGCAAGACCCCATAAGTAAAAACACTAATATTTCTAACAAAGCACAGTTGTTACTATAACCAAAAAGTAGCAATTTGCAAAGACTGTAACAGAGACTCACCTGTTCATTTTTGCAAAGCCAGACACTATTTCCACTTAACACAGTAAAAATTTTGGCTTTATATCCTCTCAATTCCAGATATCCACATTTCTCAGGTGTAACAACTGCTTGAGACTGAGAGGTGAGGGACTCTGATTTCAGTGCATTTAACAGTATACTGATCCAGTCATTTCTTTCCTCTGGAAAATAAAGACAGAGGAAGATGAAAAATCCATATGTAAGTCATATAAACATAGAAACAGCATCAAGAAACCTACAGTCTTTCCCACGACCAGAATCTAAATGCTACTGTGGAAAGGACCAATGGGCCAATTCTTTGAGGTAAAAGGAATCACATTTGTTCCTCAGTTATCCTGAAATCAGTACCACGGGCTTCACCTGTGAGCTTCTTAATACCTGAGAAGCACTCTTCTAAAGTATTCATGAGATTGGACTACACTTTTAATAGAAGTAATATTTCTATCCAGCAATTAATCTATTTTGCCTTGCAAGTCAGTTAACAAACGCCTAGAAAATCTTACTTTCCAACAGTCACTTGGAACCTACTCTACTCAGTGGTAGAGCTGTCTTGATGTGTAGTTACCAAATCTAGGCTCAGCATAGTAACTAACAATAGCATCTCACATGGAAAATTAAAACTTGGTTCTTCCACTCCTTCCACAAAAGCTAAGTCACCTTCAGGTATGAACAAGGCACTGTCACTAGCATAAGAATTCTATTTAGTCCCAAAGGAGCAATCAAAGCTGGATGTCAAGTTAGATTTGAACACATGATGAAACACAGAATAGTCCAAATGCCGGGAAAATTGTATCGATGTAGAAGTCAATACAATTGAACTAAGTGATTTTCTGAAAGTCATATAACAAGTTAGTATTATGATTAGGAGAATCGAATGTTTCAACTCTAACAACTCTTCTTGGCACCATAAAACAAAAGGGGTCTTAAGGATGAGGGGAAATTCAAAAACCTGAGAGAGGGAAGAGCAGAAGACAATTCTGAGTAGAGGATAATATAGGAACAAAGTCAGGAACAACTAACATCCACTTAAGGACTAACCTGTAGATGAATATATTTATAATTTTGACCTCACAAGGAAATATAGCAATAAAATCTATACTGTTTAAGGAATTTTAGCTTGATTACAGAAAAAAAAAAAAGAAACCATTTCAAGATTCTTACGAAAGAAAGAACATGGTTAAGACAACATGAACAATGATAGACCACATGGGAGGCTGGGAGATCTTACTGAGACGTAAATTATGTGAAAATGGAAACAAAAGGGCATATGAAGAATCAAGACGTTTAGGAGATTGAAAAATAGTGAATATGTGTACTGAGCGTTCTTAAAAAAAAAAAATTAAAGACAGCAAAAGGGACCTTAGCATATGAATTAACCAGGCGAAGGGGGTAGGGGGATCCAATTAATGAACAGAACCACCACCAGTTTCCAGCACTCAGCATGAGCAGCTAGGCCAGTGGTTCTCAACCTTCCTAATGCCACAATGCATTTTCATTGTTACAAAGGGGTCATGACCCATAGGTTGACAACTGCTGGTCTAAGCAGACTAACAGCACTATGTAAATAAAGGTGACCCAAATGAGAAAAGCTCATGGAAGGGGACAAGTGTTTGATGTGAAGGAAGAAGAAACAGACGAATCTTGAGGCAGAATTCTACCTATAAGGCTGAAAAATGGGCTTTCAGAACAAGTGGACAAGTGTTCATCAAGGCCAAAGGAAACAAAACAGACTGAATCTCAGGTAGGAAAACCTCTCAAGGAGGCAGGACAGGAAAAGAGCAAATAGGGCCCAAATTGGGAACATCGGACAGTTTCTCAGATCTTTCTAAGCTATCCAGAATAAATTTATTATGTATTAAAATAAGTCTCCATATTAAGCCTATTCGCATTCCAACATAAATAACAATATACTTACTTCATAATGTCTTAATTTTTAAAATTATCTTATTGTTGCTCACTTTCAAAATCACTAAAAAGAATCGTGTCTTTAATGACCAAAGCCCAAGTATTTATCAAAAACTCATTCAATAATATTCCATTGTAGGGGTTACATAATCCCCCAAGAATTGGTGGTTATTTCTATACAAATGTCCTCAGCACCGTTACATCATAAACAACATAGGAATATTCAGGTGGCTAAGTCAATGTCAGTACACAGCAACTACTCTACAATTTTACATGTATACAAACACATCCAGATTGCACTGTGATAATTTATTATGTTTTCAGTAACAGCAACAGACCTTCCCCGTAACTTGGTTATTACCTGTGATGATTAGTTTCACACAAGATAGTCCTGCCAAGTAAGTGCTATATAATGGCCTTTGTTTGTGTTAATTCATGTAGATCAATGAGTTTGAAATGCAGGTTGTAATTTAATAAACTGGGCCTAAGTGGTAGTGCCTTTTACATTACTATTAGAATATATTTCAGTTTCTCAGAAATTAATTTGCAACTGGCAATTGCATCTGTCGGACTAATACATATTTTGGCTGCATCTCGATACATGATTCCCTCATAGCCTGGAAGAGTTATCTGGCTCCTAAGGGCTCTAGTTACTAATAGAAGTAAGCAGTCATGAAGAAGAACAGGAATTAATAGTAACATTCAGTTTATTCTTTATTACTGATGCCAATAGAGAGACACAGTAGAACAGATTATTCAAACAATAAGATAGATTACAAATGTCATTTGTATTTAGCTGCGCAACTTGTGCATCTTTACCCATGGGGGAATATGCTTTCACAAGTCACAATGCTCAAGACTAAAGAATGATTTCCCTTTAGACAAGTGTCTAGGGCAAAGTTAGATACTAGGCTAGCTTTCGCTTGTTCTTCACAAGATTCTTTTATCCTTTTCAGTAACAAATATCCACTGATGCACTGTGTTTTTGTTTTTAATTTTTTTGAGACAGACTGTCACTCTGTTGTTTTTGTTTTTAATTTTTTTGAGACAGACTGTCACTCTGTTGTACCTGCCTAGCTCACAGCAACCTCAGACTCCTGGGCTCAAATGATCCTCCTGCTTCAGTCTCCCAAGTAGCTAGAACTACAGGTACCCACCATATGCCTAGCTAATTTTTTCTTCTTAGTAGAAAGAGGGTCTCACTCTTGCTCAGAGCTCCTGTTCTCAAGAAAACCTCTCACCTCGGCCTCTCAGAGTACTAAGATTGTTGACGTAAGCCTCTGCCCCCAGCCACTGAGTGTTATCTTGAATCTTAACATTGTGCTAACCACCATTCCCTCTGAACACCAGCTCTGACCTAGAAGGGCTTGTCTCCAACCAAGTACAGCATTCCCAATTGGGAAAAGAAGAAAGGGGAGTAGAGGAAACCAAGAATAAGTGTTGAAATTGCTACTTTTTCTATTCTAGTTAGTAATCAAAAGACACTAGAAATTTCCTAAAACCTCAAATTAGTTCTTGATGTTTTCAGAAATAACAGTCTACAGTATAAGCATCAAAAAAACAGGTTAAAAAAGTCAACGAGACCGTATTCTCTGAACTACTGGATTTAGCAGAAGGCATAGTTATTAGTAACAAATGATTTATTACACTAGAGACTGCTATATAAGGGCCACATAAGACATAGATAAGTTAACAAAGTTCAGCTGGATTTCTTTTGATATGATAATATGAGCTAACTAACGATTACACAGTGTAACCCATGATTAGTATGAAAGAAAGCAGGACTACACATCAGCATTTTCTTTAAACAGATAACCGCTCATTCATACAATATTTACTGAGTGCTTGGTATGTCTCATGACCTACCCTAAATCCCAGGAGTGGAGAAATGAACAAGATAGACTATGACCATGCTATCCTAGAATTTACATGCTAGGGAATCCAGGAGGCCACAAGAACATGGATATATAATTTATTGCACAGAAACAAATGCAAAGAAATAACATACAGTACTAGGTGAGGGGCCTAGGCAGTGCTGTTTCACATAGAGTAATAGAAAAGCCTCATAAAGGAAAGAGGTAATTAACTAAAAGCTTAAAAGAAGTAAACTGATGGAGAAAGCCAGACGTTGACTGGAGGAAAAGCATTCCAGGATAAAGAGAGCACATATACCAAGGCTCCCAGCAACAGCATGTCTGGCATGTTCAAGGGAGAAGAGCCCTGTAGTTGAAATGCAGTGAAGGGAGGAGGCTGTGGAAGGAGGTACGGGCAGGGAGACCAGGGCCAGATCTTGGAGGTGCATCTGGACAGCGTAAGTACTCAGCTCTCAGTAAGACAGACGGTGGAGCCTGTGAAGCAGAGTGACATGACCTGATTCTCTTGTGGAATCTGATAAAACTGTGCTGAAACTATTAATATAGTTGACCAAGAGAGGTGAATAAAATATTCAGAGGGAGGAGACAGCTGATAGCAAAGTGGGAGGTGTTGAGAACTGGTCAGAGTTTAGACGCATTTTCAAAGTCAAACATCCAAGATTTGCTGATGGACCAGATATGAGATAGGAGAGAAGGAAAAAGATTTAAGGACGACTCCACACTTCAGGAACAACAAGGAGGACTTCTATTTATGGGAGGCCTAAGCACCGCAGACTTCCATTTACTGAGATTTAGAACATTAGAATATTATAGGGAAGAAGCCTGGTGGAGAGGATAGAAATAAGAATTAGGACACATGAAGTTTGTGCGTTGTTTAGCACCTGCATTGAGATACATAGGCAGCTGAAAATACGATTCTGGGGTCAGAGATGGAGTTACACATTTGGGTGATCAGTCACCTGAAAACCATGAGATCTGCCTCAACATCAAACTTAAGACCCCACAATACAGTATGTTAGAAGGAATGCGGGATCATAGCAAGTTCCTGAAATATCAAAAACTTTCAAAATAACCTGATAAAGTGTTTAAAGAAAGACACTTAGCCAATCACCATTAATGGTGATAAGTATGTCAACAAAGGGACAGAAATTGCTTAATGCCTTGCTTGCCAATGAGATTTCAAAAGAGATAGAAGACTGCTTGCTCAAAACAACTAAGGAGAATTTATATGGTGCTAATGCTAGGTACTCATTACATTTTTTCCATTTTTTAATTAAAAAAAAACTTCATATCATAAAAAGAGAATTGAGAGAGCATGACATGCTTGCCTGTTTTCCAGGCATCTAGAATCTACTAAGATGGGCACAAACACAGAATCCACAGCTAAGAATTAATGCTGAAAATGGCTCGGGAAAGGAACTGCCACTTAGAAATCTTAAGCTCTCTTCTAACCATGAGAACTGCCCACTCAAAACATCACCTTTTCCAAATGGCATATTGTGTGTGTGACCACAGGTCACACAAGTACAGACTAACCTGAGACATCATCAACTGTTAGGACCCTCCAACCAATCCCAAGTTTCCACTTCAGAAGAGGAGTCAAAACAAATCTCTCAGGGAAGAGTAGTTTTAAAGTGTTATTATTTCAAAATAATTCACTTTGGAATACAAGAATGAAAATATTTCACTAGGAAATTTGGAGGGACTAAAGCTTTAGAAAATTTGTGGAGAAAAGATGTCAAATAATAATCCTGTCTGAGCAATGTTATTGCTTATGTCACTTAAAACCTTTTTACTAAAAATGAAGAATTCACCTCTTTTAAGACATCAAACCATTTCCCTTTTTTGTCCTAAACTTTGATTTTGCTTCTTCACTCAATTGAAGCAAACTTTAGTTTAGCTTAAAGTTTATATAGTCCAAGTTTTCATAAACCACTATCTGTTCCACTCCCCACAAAATAAAAAGGTAATCAACTATTTCTACACATGGAAGAAATAAAAAACAGAATAAAACACATTTATCATAACATATTGTTGAAGGTTCTATAATATATAGGTACATTGGCAAATATATGTGCATATATACACACACGTATCTCTGTATGTACTTATCTTTAAAAATGTGAGTTTTTCACTATGTTAAAGTTAGTAAGTAAGAAATATTCAATTTCCTTAAGTACTAAGTTTGACAGTTGCATCTCTTACATTTCACTTTGACACATCTTGTTTTATGCTTTTCTTTTTTTGGTTTTGTTTTTTTTTATATCTTCTTTTTTGCAAATGCACATTTTGGCTTATGATTATCTTTCAATTTTTTTAGGAGGATCAATTTTTGAGAAACTGCAGATAAGTCAAAAATCCCTGTCATTTACACATGTGCGTTCCATCCTGGAACTAAGGTAGCACAGACAGCTCAAAATATCAATGAAATGTCTGGGAAGAATGTGGCTAATGAATGAGTAGCACATGGATAGTTTGAGAAGTTCCCTTCTGGTGCTTTTAATCTTGAAAATGAACCACGAGGAGGACGTGAAACCAAGGTGGGTACTGATGAGCTGGAAGCTGTAGTGGAAGCACATCCATCTCGACCTACTGTGAATTACCAGCGAGGTCTGATGTTACTATTCCAACCATATTGGACAAGCTGAAACAAATGAGCAAGGTTAAAAGCTGGATACATGGGTTCCCTCATGAATTGAATGAGCCTCAAGAGAGATATCATCTCCATGTTTGCCTTTCTTTGCTGTCACTACAACGTAAAGGGGAACAATTGCTACACTGTATTGTTACATGTAATGAAAAATACAGTCTTGACAATTGTAAGCATTCAGCACAATGGCTGGATAAAGATGAAATGCTGTAACACAGCCCATACCAAATGAATAATTCATCTCTGTTAAGACAAAAAAAAAAGAAAGAAAGAAAGAAAGAAAAGAAAATGCTAATGGTGTCTGTGTGTTGGCCCAAGACTAGTATTGTCACTGCAGCTTCAGGAAACCTGACCTGCCTACTGCAGCAGACGTCCACTGCAACCAACTGAACAACACGTTGAGGATGCTGGGATTCAGGAGCCAAGACTGGTCGACAGAGACAGGCCTATCATCCTGCAAGACAACACTCAACCACGTCACAGAAATGACACTGCTCCACCTATAGAAGCTGGGCTTGGAAACTCCCTGTCATCCACCGTATGCATCAGACCTTGCACCAACCGATGACCACTTCCTCAAGGCTTCGGACCACCTCTTCCAAGGAAAAATATTCAATTCTCAGCAAGCTGTGGAAAATGGCTTTTGCAACTTGATCACCACTTGCTCTCAAGGCTTCTTCGCTGCTGGCATACACAGACTACCACTCAAATGGTAAAACTGTCGAAAATTTAGGTGTGCACTTTGATTAACTGTACTGCTTCTTGCTTCTTGTTTGAGATCTAAAAAAACTGAACTTCTCATTAAAAATCAGACATTTCATATTTAATGACCTAATAAAAATGACTTTCCGATCAAAATAACCGACTCAGCAATTCCATGTGAATACAGCTTCAGTTTTTAACGAAGCACTATTTCTACCATCTCAAAAATTAATGACCTACAACTTATTTGACATGCATTTATACCAAAAATTAATGAAATTCTTATATTGTACTAAGTTTACATCACAAAGATGAACTATACACCACAAAAGGGTCTCTTGGTCAATTGTGAACATGTAACTTTCAAACACATGTGGGTTGATATTGTTCTACTTAAATAAAATGTGTCTGTTTAACTTTTACTGTGGTAAGTAAATATGGCTAAACAGATTTTCACACAAGTTGGAAGCTCTATTTAGTACATCTGTCTTAAAGTGCAGGCTACATGGCATATGTGAAAACCACTTGGAGAGGCCAAGAGGGAGGTATAAACACCTCAAAGAAACAGGCAGTGACCTTTCAGGGTATTGGAGACCAAAGTGGAAAGAAAGATGCTGTGACAGCCAGTCAAGGACGCAGTGCCACACGTTTCAAGAGATGCAGAAAGAGAAACTGATTTCACACAGAAGTCAAGTGAGGACACATTTCTGAATTTCACTCAATGTTTCACAAAAAGTGGCTCCTCGCACATGCAATTCTAGGACAGAGGTAGCAAAACTGTTTTTCTGTAAAGGTCCAGATAGCAAAAATTTTAGGCTCTCCTGGTCAAAGCCTCTGCCACAACTATTCGATGCACACCGAGGCTCAAAACTGCCCTAAGACAACATGTAAATAATGAGAGCAGCTGTGAGCTAACAATGTTTTGCTTAAACAAGCAGGCACCTGGCCAGATTTAGGTTGCAGACCACAGTTTGCTGACTCCCGCTCTAGGACTATAGCTTCATGCAACATTCGCTTCAGAGTAACAAACTTTTTTTATCATACACTTAAACAATATAAAAATAGATCTGTTTCACAATATAACACCTTTTATAAGCAATAAACTTTGATATTTCTTGTTTTATTTTCTGTTTGGGGGTATTTGGGGGGAGGAGGAGGGAAAAGGTTTGCTACCATCATAAACCAGGAAGTTGATCTCACAAATGGGTAGTAATTCACAGTCTGAAGAAAGCTTCTCCAGGGTGAAGGGCAGGGGGAACAAATTCGTGAATCCCAAGCAACAGTGCTAGTGATACAGAATATACATTGAAAGTTTTCTCTAGGCCATGCAACACCATACGTTCTAGGAATCTAGAGTTTAATAAAGAGGACAGCGTCGTCCCATGATAGTTAACACCACAGTAGTTTTCAACTGGTGGTGAAAACTTTTATCTGTAGTATGGGATAATAATTGCAATGCTGCCTATCTTATAAGACTGTTGTGAAAATGAACAATTTAGCAGAGTATGTGGCTAATAATATACTAAATACCAAGTATTTAGTAAATTATTCACCCCATTATTGCTCAATTAAGCACCAAATCTGAAAATTAAATTGAATTATACATCTATACCTAAATAAAAGCACATTTAAAATGAGTTAAAATCCAAATTTTTTAATTAATGAGAAGGCCGTACCTGTATTATTTGAAACTACTGAGATTTATAATGATATGACAGTCAAACAAAATGTAAACAGAATTTTGAGTTCTTCTGACTCCTCCCTCCCCCATGAAACAAAATTCAGAAAAGGTTCCTCTGTACACCTGTAATTCAATTCAGAAAACCCATGCCAGACTCAGATCAGTTTTTACCATCAAGTGACCAGTAGCTGATGTAGAGATATAGATAAAAAACACTCATGAAATATAAAAGATGCTCCAATATCCCTAATAAAATGATTACTGTGCTAAGACCTACCATGCATAAACTTCCAAAAGACAACCATTTAGTAGAAAAATTGTTTTTGCATATTAAATAACTATTTTACATCAACAAGCCAATACCTCAAAATGCAAACTTCATAAAACTGAGGTGTTTTTTTTTTTCCACTACTATATACCCACAACTTTTGAGTCCTTGAAACTTAATAGCTTCTTACTAGATATTTTTTGCATTAAAAACCAGTAAACAAAAAAACTTACCAATTTATGCTTTTAATATGCATTTGAAAATTTAAAAATTTAATTATTTAAAATATATTTAAAGGCTTCTTAACATGTCTGGTTTAACTCATTTTTTAATGTGATTCAACAGAAATTAATGACTGGTTTTCAGAGATAAAGAAATAATCTTACCTTCTTTTTCTACTCTAAAAACAAAAGTTCTTTGTGTTGTAACAACTTCAAATTTGTTGTCTCCTTGACCTCGTACTGTTGATATAGCAGAAAGTGGAATTATTCCTTTTGAATACATCTCCTGTGTTGGTTACAGAAAAATACAAAGATGACTCATGAAAATTAAATTCTCTTGATCTTATATAAAGAAAAGAATGGAATAGTGCTTATAACAGCTTCTATTTCATAATTTCAAATTATGAAGTTTTAAAAATGACATACAGATAATGTTTGCTCATATACTATTATAATCTAATACCCAAGAAAAGAAACTATTAAATGCCCCTTTAAGTGTGCTGTCTTTTCAATTTTCTCTTTATGCGGAATTAAAAAGGAAAAAAAAATCAAATATACACAATTCTACTAGACTAGCAATATGTAGTTCAAAAATCCACAGCGTGATATTTAAAACAATCTGGTCAATATAATTTCGTGGTGTTTGGAGGCATCTGCTGGCCACAACAGGTACTGTCACTGAACCATTTCAAAACTATGCCATTACACACTGAAAAAATATACGTTACTACCAAACTTGTTAGATATTATCAATTAACCTATTACTCAATGATTTTATTATAATGAACTTAATCTCACATTACATCACTTTATTTTTATTCTCCAGGAACTAATCAGTGAAAAAATATAAGATGGATTTGGCTGTTTGCAATCAGCATATACATATTACAATTTTGCTCAACATGGTCATTCTTTGGACTTGGATAACTTTTTCTTAATCTTCATCTTCCTAGACCCTCTCAATTGCTTGGCATAATGACCACACCAACATCTCAACTATTTACACTAAGGGTATAATATTTACTGGATTCTGTGTTAGAAAGGAAATTCAGAAAATCCTTAATACATTCAAAGAGCCCCCAAATTCTTACAAACCTGGTGACAGCTGAGCCTAACTTGAGAATCCCTGACTTTCACCAAATAGACAAGTGGGTAGAAGTCATTCTGGCCAGACAGACTGAATACGGGAGGTGTAAAGTACAGAAATAAAAAGATAACAATGTAGAATTAAAAAGACGAGGCCACATCACAGAGAGTCTTGAACATTAGAAGAGTCTGGACACATCCTTAAGGCGTTTTTCCTCTTTCATTCACAACATCATTCCTGGAACCCCCACCTTTGAGTGGGTTCCAAGTTATTGAAATAACTGGTTAGAAAAAGGAGGTACTGACCCATCCCATGCAGAGAGCAAGGACTAGGTTTATATCCCTCCCAGTTGTAAACTCCTACCATAGGGCCAGGTAAGGGACAGTCATTGTCAGCCCTGTGCTGGGGTCATCCTCCTCTGCTAGATGAAGACACTCTGCCAAAGTGATTAGTTCTTTAAAAATTTCTTCTCCCGCACTGGCCCTGTTCCAATTTCCCATCCCTGACTTTAGGTATCCGTAAGAATCCTATCCATTCTTTAATACTATTTAAATACCACCACCATGAAGCAGTACTATTTCCTATTTTCTTTCATGCAGCCAAAAATTGAATATGATAATTAAACTATTACTAGGAAGATAAATAGGCAACCTTATTTAGAGTATCAAGAAATAAGCAACTTAAAATAACTTACTTCTTCTTATTTTCTAATTTTTTGTTTTATGTTTTCTCCCTAAGAAAGAAAAGCTCTTTCCTTTTTTAAATTTTTAATTGACGTATAACAATTGTGTATTATGGGGCACACGGTCCTGCTGCAATACAAATACTGTATAGTGATTGGAGTATGGTAATTTTCATATCCATCATTTCCAACAATTATCATTTCTCTGAAGACATCCAATGTCCTCCCTCTAGCTATTTGAAACTATTATTGTTAACTACAACCATCTTACAGTGCCATAGGACACTAGAAATTAATACCAAGTAGCTATAATTTTATATCTTTTTACAAATCTCACCCTATCCTTTCTTTCCACCGATCTTTCCAGTCTCTAGAATTCTCTGTACTATTTTTACTTCCATGGAACCAACTTTTTTTAAGCAAATGTCTAGGAAATATGACTGAAAACATATGATACTTAATTTTCTATTCCTCGCTTAGTTCACTTAACATAATGTCGTTCACGTCTATCAGTGTTATGCAGAATAACCTGAACCCTCTCTCTCCCTTACCTATACATTTCATTCATTTTCAATACTATATTTCGAGTCACCATTGTGTATCTAATTGTCCCATACCACAAACTTTAAAACTGAATTTATTATTTACCTGAAGACCTACCCATTCCGCTATCCATCTTTGCCCATTAAAATACGCTCGTCTAGTTAATCAGTCTGAAATAGGACGGAATAGTCTTTGACCTGTGATTTTTTGCACTCATATAACTTGGATTCTCCTCATTCTCGGGGTTCACTTCCTCCCTACTGCTCACCAACCCTGAATTCTAGTCACATGGGCTTTCTTGAGGTTCTATGACATATCATGATTCTCCCCAAACAAGCACCTTTGCATGCACAGTTTGCTCTGCAAGGAATATTCTTCACACCCATCTTTACAGAGTGCTGCCTCCTCATTCTTCATATTTCAGCATAATCATACCCTCCTGAAGAAAGTCTTTTTGATCAGACTCTTGTCTGGAAAGCTCATCCTCACCTGGGCAGATAATCTGAATTTAAGCGAATAGCTACCTGGACTTTTCCTAGATAACAATGATAACTGTAATTTAACTGCGGGTTTACATTTGCCTGTGTGAGTATTTGGTTAATATGGTCTCCCCAGACAGGCTCCGGGTCCTCTCCTTCCCTCTTCACCTTTCACATATAACAGTTGGCACCATGGAAGCATTTTATGAACGAATGCTATGTCCAGTCACTTTTATAACCAATTCCAGTGGCTCATTTTTAATATTTTTTGAAATTCATTTGGTAACACCTTCCAGGAGCCTCTACATAAATCGACACTCTGATAAATCAATTCCCGGCTTCCTGCAACAGTCTCCTGACCTACCCCATACTTTGCCCTTGTTGTCCTTCTAAACTTTACTACATAATATTGTTCAAATGCCATACAGTTAGAGAAAATAAAGGTTCACAGGGGGGAAGTTTGCACGGGATTTTGATGGATGGCAACGTCTAGGAAGGATCAGATGAAAGAATAAAACAGAGAGGGGAAAACACAGGGAAAAACACATCCTAGTTTCCCAGAGTTGTGCTCAGACATTGCTTAAAAAGATCACAGGGAAATACATGACAAGATTGACTTAACAAAGGCAACCTGAAAATGGGAGTAGATTAACAGGATAATTCGAGGCCAAATGCAAACCTCTGAATGCTCTAGGAATTGAGAAGAAGGCCATCTTCTCACGGTCTGCAACCTGAGGGGTTGGGAAGGGGCCTGGAATCTTTGGGGGACAATGTGAGGGCCTCTCCCCTCTGTGTTGGCAGTGGCTGAGACCAGAGAGCAGGAAATTCAGAATGTCCAAAAACATTTACAGTTTGCATTTTAGTCTGCATAAGAATTAAAGCAGCTTATAAAAATATATCCCTATTGAGATAATTAACTATTTGTTGGCTAACATTAACCTTTTTCACAGAGAAAAGTCAAGCAGTACTGTGGGGAGTGGGGAAGAGGAATAAAAAAATAAATTCTCTTTCCACTGGATTTCATTAAAGAGACTAAAAAACAATTCCTATAAAAATAAGCTATATGCCTATAACAATGATATGATATTATATTGTCAAGTAAGTACTTCTGGTAGAGTAACAGGATAAAAAAAAAAAAATCCCCATGTGATCAAACTATGCCCAAGTAAAGTGCCATGTCACTTTGACATCAGGAAGTTACAGTTTCTCTAAAGTCTCACATACAATACAAGAACCCAAAATAAATCTCATAATTTTTAACACTGTAGAACTGCTTTTGTAGTTCTCTTCTAACACTTCAAGATAAAGCCAATTGTAGAGGAGAAACTACTCAAATGATAGACTCAAAATGCCTGCATTTTTGAGAGTACAAAATTTTCCCCAAAGAAAGAAATTTCAAAGTATCCCTTGAGCCTGTAAGATGACACTGATATCTAGGTCAAGTTTGTCCTTTGTCTGCCAGTTTTAGACAATGAAATGACCACAGGGCAATTTTGCCCACAGCTGAGTGAGAATGGGGCTGAGATAGATTTCTGAGCAGAAGATAAGATCTCAAAACTGTGGGATGATACCATTTTCCGTGATATAAGGAAGTCCTCGCAAAGATATAATTGGGCAGCATTGAGAAAAGTGAAAGGAAATGAAGGCAATGGGGGCTCTGCATACTAACCCCACCCTCCACTGCCAACCACTGGGTCCTCAAGTGAACATTTAAGTATCAAAAGAGCCTCACAAAGCCACTAAAACAGCACACAGGCCAAAATATTAGCATCTCCAGCCACTCTTAGGTATAACTTTTGTCAGAAGGGTCGCAACAGAAACTGTACCCTGGTGATTTTATATTTTGCCCAAATGAAGGCAATCATATGAATAATAAATAGATGAAAGGACAAGGAAATACTTCTTTTAAAAGTTGATAGGCTAAATTATTTGTAATAACTCATTTTAATATAAACTTTTAATCTCAATTTCACACTAAGTTTGAATGATCTTTATTGCATCAATATCTAAAAATGTAATAAGCTCTCTTCTCTTTGCTGCAAGTGAGATAATCTTTAAAAGGACATATGCAGAGAAATAGAAAAATAGTCCAGTTGGACGCATTTACTAAAAATTCTCTCTCAAATGGGAACAATGGTTCTACCACCAACAGAGAGACTCAGGGCATGGAAGCCAGTCTCACCATAATTGAAATAATTGTCTTCCTCAACTCAATCAAACCAGAAAAGGGAAAAAAAAAACCAGCAGTCAAGATTCCATAAGGTGTGCAAACTATCTTCTACTTCCCCTAGGCATAGAAATCATCTCAACATTCAAAAGCACAAGCAGACTGAACACAGCTAAAGCAGAAAACAATGTTTTAAAAAAGCACTCATCTAATCATCTTACAAACCTCAAAGAGGTGTATTCAAACTCACCTGATGCTTAATTTGGTTCATTGCAAAGTGAAGCCACACAACAAATCCTTTTCTTAAACCTTCTATTAGTCTTGGCAGTAAAGCATTTGGTGTGTGCTATGTTGTAATATGCACTACTTTCTCTTTAAAACCTAAATGCCTATCAACCCTAGAATGGATTCATTAAACTGTGGTGTTAATATACCACGGAATCCTATTCAGCCATAAAAAGACAGAGACTTCACATCTTTTGTATTAACCTGGATGGAGTTGAAACACATTCTTCTCAGTAAAGCATCACAAGAATGGAGAAGCAAGAATCCAATATACTCAATACTAACATGAAGCCAGTAGATGATCTAAGGCATACCCACGTAAGAGAAAAACTCAAATGAATTCAGGGTGGGGAGCAGGGGAGAATGAGGGAGGGAGGAGAGGACAGGGAGGAGGGGGATGGGTGAGTGAGCACAATGTAAGGGATTAGGGCACACCTCCTGGGTGTGGGACAAAACTATACTAGGGTCTACCCAACAAATACAAGCACTATAGTCTAATTGTTTGTACCCTCACATTAATGTGAAATTAAAAATAAATAAAGCGTCAAAGCACATATTCATCCGTCCTGCAGCACTGGAGAAGTAATGTATAAGAAAAGGGAAATCTAAATCTCTATTCAAACCACAGATACAACAAAAATATCCATTATATCTGTGGAAATCTCTAAATAAGGAGAAAATAAAGTTAGATTATGAGCTATAAATTATAAGAGAATGGGATTAAGCCTTCAAGTATATAACAAAAAAGTATAGTTATAACAAAAAAATCATCTGATTTTAGTTATCTAAACATATGGCAGTTATTTGTTAATTCCAACATTTTATTAAGAAAGTATCAAAGAAGTTAAAAGAGTATTGCAATGAGCACCCATATATTTTCCATCTAGATTTCACAATTGATTACATCTTCAGAACTTGTTTCATCTAACTAGGCAAATATGCAAGTAAATATGTAAGTAAATATAAGTGTTTACAAATATAAATATAGAAAGATAGATAACATCTGAAAAACATCTGCAGCTACAATGATACAGAATGCCTAAATTTGTCAGCCTTCATCATGTAAGAATAAAGACATGCTTATACCTAACAGGAAGGGTCTGATCAAAACTCTCCCTCACATCACTAAGACTTAGCTGCTTAAAGAATACATTGTAACCATCTTCTTATAACAGTTAAGATTTTCAGTGAACTCTAATTCCTTCTCAACTTTGTCTTCTATAAGTCTTGTTTACATGATCCAAAGGGAGAAAACTACTCAATTATACGATATGTGGTTCACATTTCCCATCTGGACATCTACCGTCTCTGCTAACAGGCCCTTGTTTCTCTCTAGTTTGTACATATAGAAAAGCAACCCCCTTTCTTCCAGTTGTATGACAGTGAAATCTCACATCAATGTCTCCATCCCAATCCCAGATGAAGCCACATCTCCCCGCCTCTGTCCGAGTGCCATCTGTACAAACCCCTGCGTGCTCCCGAGGGTCAGGGCAATTGCTTCTTCAGCTTCATATTGCTCCTAGGAGTTCCCAAGGTTTATAGAAAATACTCTACAAATACTCATTAGATAGCTAAGAAAAAGAGAATTCAAATTTTGTATGTCAAGGGAAAGTTAAATTATGAATTAAGTAAAAAAGACTGAGTTTTACCCTATTTAAATTCCTTTCATGTTTATAACCCACCTCCTATTCTTGAAAACCAAATCGCATGTTTAGTTTACTGAAGTGCTCTTAGGATTCATAAAATGATGTTTGAAAACTGTAAAGTGTATTTACCTTCTCATTATTGTAGTAAGAAATGCTAAGTCCATCAAATTTCACCCATCTCTTCTGATACATGCGTTTTCTGCAAAACATATGAAATAATTATCTTAGATTCAACTACCACGAACTTGGATTTTAAGTGCACTTATAATGTGACTATGTAAATATATTCCCATTTGCTGTTAAACAGTGTAGAAAAAACAGGCTATGATGCTGTACTGTACAGGACATGGCACACAGAAAACATATGTACAGTAGCACAGTCAAACATGCTAGTAGCATAGGCAAAACATAGTCAGTTGACTAGGAGACTAAAAAAATGACTCATGTGGTTTTGTCCTAAAATATTTAATATTGATTAAATTAGCCAAAAGAGCTTACCCCAAATATAATCATTCCAATCATTCAAAATTCAATGAAACATTAATATTTTTGAAAGAATATCATATAAAAGACAAATGCCATTTAAAACGGTATTGACATGAAAAGCAAAAGCAAAATAATACATGCTCCATATTCAGTCATAAAAAAGAAAACAATTATTTTTCTAACTGTATCAATAAAGAGTGAAGAACTACTTTCTACTTACACTTAATTTTTTTGGTTTCATTTCCCTTTCCAGAAGTCAAGCAATACTACTGGTTCCATCCTAACTATCCTAACTCACTACATCCACAGTCCCCAACCCCAGGCCACAGACAATAGCTGTCCTCGGCCTCTAGAAAGCTCTCCACGCAGCATCACCACCTGAGCACTGCCTCCCATCCCCGTGGCACCCCCACAGCCTATGGAAAAATTATCTTCCATGAAACTGGTCCCTGGTGCCAAAAATTTGGGGACTAATGCTTTACATGGATCTCAGTTCCAATTTACAACATCTAGATAATTTTAGCCTTTAGTTTAAGTCTTCCATACTTAAAGACAAATAATATATGGAAACTAATTTCCCATTTTTTTTAAAAATGTCATTTCTAAACAAATAGGTAAACATCAACCATATCTGCCTTTTGCTTCTAAGGTTATCTAATATGTTCAACTAAGGAATTGTAACTTTTTTGTGTCTTTTAGAGAATTTAGACAATACTAAAAAACTTCAGGAAAGTCTTATCTCCTGGCTAATTCTGCAAGCACACTTCTAGTGAAATATGAGCCTAATGTTAATTGTTAGCAAATTTATTCTTTCTGAAATAAAATCAGAGCAAATCTGATCAAATTAAGAATATTTTCACAGCCTTAAATTTATTAAGAATAAAAATGTGTAAAAACCTTAAAATCATATGCCCACAACTGACTACCCAGCCCTCTATTTATCCCTCATCTCTCCTTTTTAATGTCTGTATTTCTTCCCACTACAACACCCAACAGTATTTATTACAGACATATGTTTTTTACTTCTACTAGCTCAAATGTTCTTCAAATCCCCAGCATTAAAAGTTAAAAGGTAAAGAAATATTAAGCAGACACAGGCTGATTACACGCTGATTCGTCACTTTGAACTCATTTCAAGTTTATGTCTTCAACACATAAAGACAGGCACATCCACATCTTCCTGCACAATCCAGCAATAATTCAATAAATCAAGATTTGGGTTTGGGTCCTCACCCACCTAACATTGTGAACGGTGGTCAGCCAGAGCTCAGTGGTACATTCAATCCTCCATTTTAAAATAAAAATAACCAACATCTGCAGGAAGATCGAGGCCTTAGGGCCTTCCATTACTTCTTCTGTTTCCTTTGCTAACTCGTTCTTAGTAGTCACACCTAAACCCTCAGCACGGAAATTCCTTCCCTGATGGTCCAATTCAAAACAGATTCCAAGTTACTTACTCAAACACTCTCCTCTTTTCCTCAAAGCCCTTAACATAGTCTCTACACACACTCACACACACACACACACACACATATTTACGTGCTTAAGTTCTACCTCCCACACCAGCCATCATGCTTTACACAGAGAACGTTCTAGAAGGTTTCATTCTCTACCATATGATCAGCAATTAACACAGAGGCATATACGGCACTAAAAGAGAATCAACTGCCTGAATGAGTGATGTGATTAAGCACAGTCGTTTTGCAACATGAGGGGGATAACAGACAAAAAAGCAACCAGAACACATATAATCAGCATCTCCTAAAAGAAAGGTTAGAGGAAGGCAGGAAAACTTTAGATAACTTGGAATTAAGTTCAAAGTTTCACACCCTGCCAAAACATCAAGTGAAAAAGGTTTAAAACCTATTTCAACATGTCTTACGGAGATTGTTCAACTGCAGCCACTCAGACCCAAAAAGCTTTCTTAGAATCCCATCACCATCTGGATAGACAGTTTACAGTCTGAAGTACCGTCTAGGTGTTCAGTATTTGTGTCTATAGATACAGGAGGTAAGAGAAGATGGTAGTTCTTAACAATAAGGATCAAAGATGCCACCATCTAACTAGCTCCATCTCTCCTCCCTCAGACACTGACACTGCAAAGGCCACACCCTACTCTGAATAACATCAAAACCTCAGCCTAAAAGAGTCAACTCCCATGAGAGTCTCCTAGACATTTAATTCTCACCACCAGCTAACTATTTGATGTGTTCATCCATTTCAAACTCAGTTAATTGTTAAGGATTACTAAATGTCTTAAATAATCCAAAGAGGAAAAAGCAAGTAGAACAAATCCCAGCCCACAATGAAATGGAATGAGAAGCCAGATTGTGCAGCAGCAGAAAGACCAGCCACATAGACCACTCTGCATGTGGAGGGGGCTCTTTGGCAATCCTGTCCTCAAGCTTCACTTCTGCTGTCAACCCTTCACCCAGTCAGCCAGCAAAACCTGTGGACACCACCTTCTGGCCACACTACCTCTTTTCTCTAAACCCTTTCTTGCCTTGGGGCCTCCCCATATACCATTTGCTCTGTTGGAAAAGCTCCTGCCTGCACCTGCCATGGCCAGCTCCGTCTCAGCCCTGAGAACTCAGTTTCAAAGTGAGTCCCTCCCAGGGGTCAGCCCCACTAGCGCATAGATCCTCCAGCTTCCTTTCCTCTGGCTTAGCAGAATTTATAATTACATATTAATTTTACTTCATCCATCACTATATTAGTTATTTTTCTCAAACCCTGGGTCTTCATTTCTGTTTCTGAAATTTTTTTTTTTAATAATTTTATTGAATCATAATTATGTACATTGGTGCAATCACAGGGCACGATTCATATACATTCAGAAATATTTTGATCATACTGTTACAGATATCCTTCATGGCATTTCCTTGATCACTATA